>JXXA01004725.1:7500-12172 GCA_000956255.1 Anopheles punctulatus | reverse complement strand
TTTTTTCGGATATGTGCTATAAAAAATGCCACAAACAACAACAACAGCAACAACGACACAACACAGCGTACCATAAGGACATCGAAAAACATGCGCTCGAAAAACATTGCCCCTAAGCGTACCCCCAATCCATGGCCTACTCTGCTTCCTTGGCACACGTTGCTGGGTATAAAATGGCGCTTCACTCCTGTTCTCTTCTCATAACTACAAACCACAATGGTGGCACAGAAATCTTTCGTCACCTGGGGCAAACTTCCCCATACCCGGGGCAAGAGCAGCGAGTTTTTGAGATCCTTACGGGATTTTTGTTTATGTTTTGAAAAGCGATAATGCGACCACAGAATAACGTACACCAGTGACGACGGAAGGCGTTCCGAGCACTTGCGAGTACCTCTGCCCTGACGCTCGCTGCGGTGGGCCGAACCACAGCCTCAGCCTTTACGAACGGGCCTACCATGGCGGCCGGGTTACTACCGGTAATGTGGTTCGGTTGAATTTATCAATGAACTCGGAAATACCCTGGCGTCGTTCATTGATTCGCCCATTTTGGTGTTTTTTTAATGGTTTTTTCTGCTGGTTTTCGTACCCAGAGTAGCGCGTCTACTCGGTCTTGTCGCGCAGGTAAATAAGAAGATAGTTACATTAACCTGGTGTAAAAACCTCATGCTCATGTTTCACCAATTCCGTGTTCGCTCCGTCGTTCGACTCATCGTGCAATCGAGCTTATTTGTGTCTTTAGATAAAACACCAACTTCCTGTCGTAACGCTCCGTCAGTGAATACTTCTGCTTTGAACAACAACACACACACACACACACACACACACAATCACTTCCGCGACGCCCGGCTCTAGTACTTCCTGTAGTTCAGAACGACACCACGTGCTGGGTTTTCCATCGTACGGCTATTTCCGGCAATTGACGACAGGAACATGACTGTGCGGTGTAAGTTTGACCGCAGACGCAGACGTATTCAGCGACGTTGTTATTCGGGATGTCTACAAGGACACAGTATTCCCAGAGAGCAGTAAATGTGGTTTTTAACGATGGCCGGCCGCATTAAACCTGACACAAATGGCTCGTATGCTAGGCGCAGAGCCCTTTATTTCCTACCTGCTTGCTCCCGTGTTTGAAACGCACCCGGCAAGGGGGATAGCCCGATGTTTCCGGTATTTTTCTTGCCACAGCTGTCGCTACCCGCGGGCAGTTTTATGAATGAACGTTGTAACCCTTTTGGTGCGTTGTAAAAATGTCCTTGTAGTCCGGTGTACCTCACTTCGTCTCTACTGCTTCGTCTGTCCTGCTCTATCCTCTTCAATGCTACCTACCTAGCCTGCCGGTGGCCAATAGAAAGCATCGCTTCGAAGGCCCCAACGGCTCATTAGCGTCCTGATCGCCACAGTGTGAGGATCACTTCGAACAATTGACTCTGATGGAAGATTCGCTTCAATAACGCGCTGAGTGAGATATGGTGACCAGTGTGACAAAGTGTCATTAAACGTTTCGCACCAAACTAGCAGCTAGAGAAAGCCTTATTGTACATATCGTTCCGTGCTCAGTATCATCTGCGACCAATTGCGACAATATGCAGTGCAAATCCGTTCAATTTGACGCCTCCGTACGATTAATTGTGCTGCTGTGCTGTCTCGGGCTGACCGCGGGTCGGATAATTCACCGTATCAGTGATTACAACGTGCCCATGGCGGTACCAATACGGCAGTGTCGTGCCATCTGTCTGGCGAATCACCTGCACGAGGAGATCAACAATATCGTCGTGACGGACGAATGCACCGATCGACCGAACTGTTTCATGTGTTGGGATTATTGCAAGATCCTGCACGAGGAGAAGCGTATCGTGCGCGATCTCATGTGCAGCGATGTTATTTGTGTAAGTATTCGCGCATCGGTTCGAGCATTAATGATTGCCGTACATTGCACATCACTAACTGCGTTGCTGTTCTTGTTGTTTTTACAGTACTCGGGATGCAAGACTGCTTGCAAATACTACGGCGGATTCTATCGGAATGTGAAGCAGAAAACGTTGTTGAGTTCAATCGCCAGCGGCAAGGCAATCGTACACCAGTCGATCCCCTTCGGGGTGGAACCCAGTGCAACCTAACTGAAAACAGTGCAGCCGGACAGAGTGTGACCATGTCTTCGCTTGTTTGTTCGCTTATCATGTTAATGGCTCCGACGGAGGGCTTACTCCAACGCAGAGCATTGTACATAATCTTTCCCTTTACATATTTAAACCCTTGTTGAGTATTATGTAGGTTAAATAGATTGTAAATATGCGACCACCGTGAGGTATGACAAATAAAACCATGTTTTTACTGCGTAAGAAACATTCAAACTAAAGCAAGCGTTTGTTCCATTAGCCGCGCAGCGCCCCCCAACCATCGATCCCATCCGGTTCGTATCGCAGCCTCCCTTGATGCGAAAAAAAACGGTACACACCAGTACAATGAAATTCAAGACGTTTCGCACACTTTGGTTTGTTAGAGTTGTGTTTGTTAGAATTTTTGTTGAATTTTTTTTACATTTTTGTGTTGTTTTTTGTAGTTTTTTTTGTGTGTTTCCTTTTATTATATAAATAAGATTTCCAAAGATTTCCATCCATCATTCTCACCCACTTCCCCACGCTATCGCCCTTTCTCTTGATTGTGTGTTGACGTTCGTCGCCATCTTCACTCGCTTCAGCACTATCATCATCATCATTATCATCATCTTCGTTAGAGAAAAAAGAAAATAATAATCATAATCATAGCGTAATAATCGTAATCGTAATCATAATAAATATGCAATAAAATAAAATGGTTTTTTTTTCTTCAACACTATCAGCTTTTGCTCGGATGGTGGTAGACTTTCCTGCCGTCGGCCGATCGCCGCACTGTTCACCGTTGTTGCTCTACAGCTCTTGTGTGCGCGTACGTACATGCTGTTCTCGGATGGCTTGCACACACGTTTTTTGTTTTGTTTTGTTTTATCGACTTCGAGAACGCATTCACACTGCTGCTCCAGTTAGTTACCCTCAGCAAAGCTAATCAAAACAAAAGGCATAACCTCACAATCGTCCACAAGCACTGCTGTCGCTGCACTTTTCCGAACCTCCGCTGTCTGACTGCAGCATATTCGACAAGACTGTGCGCCGTACGCGCTCGCCGTAAAAATGACAGTAAAAATAAAAGTAGTAAAAACCAGCAATAGAGACGCGGCGTTGAAATAACTGTTGATGGCGCGGTAAGGGGCATGCGTTGCGCTTCTTCGTTGCGCATACACACTGTTGGCATTGTTGGTGTGTTTGTTGTGTTTGTGTATAGGTGTACTGTTCGCCAACACGAGATCAACGATCAGGCGGTGGCTTCGGCAGCGGCCGACCCGCCTTACAGATCGCTCTCGCCGTACAGCGCCGTACTGAAGGACATGTAATCCAGCGCTCCGGGGATGGCGTTCGGGCCCTTGTACGGTGGCATTCTTTGGATACAGTATTCGGCCTGATCCGGTGGCAACTCACGGCGCAGCTCATCGGGAAGAATGTAAGGCTGGTGGAAGCAACGAACGAAGGGAAAGAAGGAATTAGTGTTTGCTGTTTCGCTATTTGCGTTGCTTTCCCGTCGCAAAACGATGCTTACCCTGTCGGATGCCAAAATTCTGAACGAGTCGATAACCTGTTCCGCCGTATCGGTGTCGGTGCTTTCTCGCGTCATGAAGTCGAGGAAGGCATCGAACTGCACGTAGCCGGACGCGTTCGGGTCGACCACGGCCAGGATGCGCTGGAAGTCCATGTCGCCCTGCTTGTCCTTGCCGATCGAGTAGCCGAGCGAGACGAGGCACGACTTGAACTCTTCCGGTGCCAAACGGCCGGTTCGGTTCTTGTCGAAGTGGTTGAAGCTCGAACGGAACTCGGTCAACTGTTCCTGTGTGATGCCCTTCGAGTCGCGGGTAAGAATCTGGTTCTCCACCTAAAACAAAGCGCACACCCACACCCAAATGTAATTCATTTCCTGTGACACCCGTTTTCCGGCATGTACCTCGTTGATGTTCCTGTTGATGGACGTCAGCAGCTGCTCCCAGCCAACGCGCAGCGTCTCCATCGTGTAGTGCGTGTACCGATTCTCGAAGATCATCGATTCCTGCACGGCCTGGTGGATCTTCTCCAGCTCCTCGATGCTCGGCTTGTACGCATACACCGCCTGTTCGTACTCCTTCAGACGGTGCAGCTGTTCCTCGAGCGAACCCGAGATGCCCATGCCAATGGCCGTAACCGCGTCCATCTGCCGCTCGATCCACGGTCCGACGGCGTTTGCCTTCTCAGCGAACTGGCGACGCAGCATCTCGTTGTTCTGCTGCTTGCGCAGCTCGTTGGCCAGCGTCTGGTCACGCTGCGGCACAAGCGCACGCACCTCCGACCACTTTCGGCTGATCAGATCGGCCGACAGCGTGGTGTAGGGGTTCACCAGACCTCCAGGTACCTGTTCCTGCTTCACGATTGCCTCCGCATCGCGCACCAGCCCAATGATGACGTTGAACTCCTTGTCCGCTTCGCCGAGCGTCGCCTTGAACTGATCGTGCGCTTGGATCAGGCCCTGGATCTCCTCCATCGTGTGCACGATGAACATGTCCACCAGGTCCTCGCGGGCACCATCGAGCCAGTTGTTGAACGGAGCAGCACGC
>JXXA01004725.1:0-2500 GCA_000956255.1 Anopheles punctulatus | reverse complement strand
GAATGATTTATTAAATTATAACATTGACCGCCACCCTCCGCCAATCCCGAGGTGGAGAGAGAAACACACACACACACACATCGAACGAAGGGTCGACTCTGTGACAAGGATTGCCCGGTGAGGACACGGTGAAAAGCATGCATTGGCCCAAATAAACAACACCTTCGGCCCATTACACACTCGCGTCCATCACTGACGTGTCGTCGCGCCATCTTCCCAGCTGTCCCAACAAGCTTTCTTTCGCCATCACAGGACAGGCAGGGCCCTCCCACTGACTCGGCGTGGGCACGCGTCACAGTCATAAGAACGGTTGAAGGTACCACAAGGTAGCAACCAACCACGTGCAGCAAGCAAGCAAGAGAGAGAGAAACAGGTCGTTTACTGTTCACTGGACCCGGCCAGGTCTGGGTATCGCGACACAGTTCTCGGTACGCGAGGTAAGAACGACGACCTTGGCCGCTCTGCTGACCTGTCAATCTTGTGCAGTACGACTGTTAGTACAGCTGCCCCCTGCCAATCCCAACCTTCCCAGCCAACCGCATGCGTTCTGGATGGAGATGCGACGTGAAGTGTAACGTAATATCTCCGCCACTTGGGTAGGCGATAAGTGAAAAAAAAAATCCAAGTGTCTATCAATCAAACGCTACATTACCAACATAAATGAGCCGTGAACGAACAATCAATCGCATCAATTTGCGGTACATTAATGCAAGAAAAGTGTTACTACACTGATGCCTCGGAGTCCGACATCAATCATACCCAAAGCAAGCCTAATAATTATTTCTTTTATAATGTTAATTACTCCACTACTCCAAACGGTAGTAAAGATGGTAGTAAAAATTATGTAATGAATAATAGCCTACTCTGTTTAAAAGTCCAATAGTCTCGCTGATTTCAGCGTTTGCTAAATTACGAGCTACGCTGGTGCTTGTCGCAATCCTACAGGGTTTCCTGGGCGAGTTTGACATGCAGGGAGTATGACATCTACATCTAGCTTACATCCTACTAGTTATTTCCGCCCATTTAAACATACATTTGTTCAGCAAAACTGACAGGCACTATTTATACACCTCGGGAAGGTGGCCTAAAAATGACACACCTATTTGATATCCTCACGCATTTGCTTGATAAATGGACTGGCTTAGCGCAGCGCAGGGATACTCCCCAGTAGCAGTAGAGTATCTGCAAAATACAATATCATCTATCATCGGTGACAGATATTTATAATACCAGCTTAACGAATGACGTATGGCTGCAGCTTACTAGAGGAGTGAGCGAAAACTCTTCGCACCCGAACCTTCGTAACCTTCATCAAATACTTACCTTGTGGAAGCGCATCTTGCCGCGGTCGGGCTTTGGCAGGGTTTCACCGGAGATGACCTCCAGCAGGAGCATGAGTTTGAGTCCGTTACGAAAATCATCCTCGATGTTTTCGATCGAGGTGCCGGCTTTGCGCAGATGGCTGTTGCACCAGGCGGTGAAGGTCTGTGAAGGCAAAGAAAGCAAAACAGGTTAACTCAGTACACATGCGAGGAAAAAAACAAATGTACTATTGAATGAAAAATATTGACTTTTTCATAAACCTACTGTTTGGCTTTGTGCTAGCAACCTTGCACTCGAGCCCCACCCCCATCACCGGCTTTTTGGGGGGACCGGGTCCCGATCGCGTGACTCTTTCTGGCGCTTGGGAAAGCTAGAGCAGCACCCGCATCCAACATATGGGAGTTGGCAATGAGAAAATCTGTGTTCAGTGACCACGAGATGACCGCCGAAAAATTATCACACCTTCAGCCATTTCATCCCATTTTTTTTTCACCCATTTGTTGACCCAGCTACACACACACTTCGCTTGCATGCGATCGTTCTTCTTTCTCCGGGGAGCGGCAACCACAGCAGCGGGCCAGTTTTTCTCAAGTTCTATAAATACTAGACGAATGTGTGTTGAGCTTTGGCCGCGCACATCGTCGTCGAAGCCATTTTTTCAATGTTTATTCATGGCTTCATGGGAAATGATGTTTGGCCCGCTGCACCCGTTAGCTGCTGCCGTTTCTCCCCAAAATCCATAAACACCCACCCAAACGTTTGGCACGCTCTCTCGGGCTGGATATGGTGCGGTAATCGTGCGTGGAACAAGCATGTGCTTCAAAAAGTGTCCAAAAGTGTACGAAAATAGATCATAACTTACAAATGTTTTCCAAATCCCTGGATTATCAGCTCGGTGTTCGCACAAATCTATGCACGACAGCAAAAATAAACGATGATCAAATCCCGAGCCCGTGACGAATCGATGCAAATTTTAAACTGGAGCGTGGATTTGGATGATGTGCCTACTAGATATATGTGTGTGTGTGTGTGTGTGTGCCTACTTACAGCATGTGCTAATTTTTTGTGGCTCAATGTCAAAATTTCATCGCTCATTCGCTGCGTGTGCATTCATGTGGAGGAAGCCGAACAAAAAATCCTTCTCCCCCTCTCCCTGATACAAA
Organism: Anopheles punctulatus; assembly: GCA_000956255.1. Taxonomy (NCBI): domain Eukaryota; kingdom Metazoa; phylum Arthropoda; class Insecta; order Diptera; family Culicidae; genus Anopheles; species Anopheles punctulatus. The sequence continues at coordinate 14 of JXXA01004725.1, read as the reverse complement.
CACAACCATACACA
>JXXA01004721.1:0-10429 GCA_000956255.1 Anopheles punctulatus | reverse complement strand
TATTTTTCATATTTTTTACATATTTAAATATTGCTTTTTTACAAAATGGACTGGGACAAAAGCTAATAGCCGTTATATTGTATTAATATTTTAATGTGCTCACGATCATTATTATTGAATATTACACATCATGAACACAATTAATGCTGATTGAGGTTATGAATCCCGTAGCCATTCCCATACGAAGCACAAGAGATTTGGATATATTTAAATAATATGAACTTACCCTCTAAACTATCTCTTTTTTGTTGAAACTACGTTTACGACTGTGTGCTTACAATCTTTACAATAAAATTAACTAAAGAAACGTAAAATATTCTGTAATAATAATTATATTTTGACATGAATGTTGTATCTACTGTTAATATCACCGATCTACCTACTCATTCCCTTGTTTCCCCTCCGATTCGTTGCTGGAAAACATAAATTACACTTTGCATTCCTTATATGATTCACTAATTTAAAAGCAATTCAAGTGTATTTGGTCAATTTAAAGTGCACCAATTAATCCTTGACGGTAACTGAAGAAAAAAAGGCAGTAAATGTAAATGCAGCGGATAATGATGCAACTTTTTGCGCATATTTACTACAGCCAATGACGAGCATAATAAACATTAACCAAACACACTCGACACAGCCGCTTCATCCGACGGAAATGCACTCCACATCGGAGTGCCCATCGATCCGAGGGGAGAAAGAATAAAATAAAGTAGCATCGCAAACTCATTTACCGCCCGAGTTTCACCCACATTCACCGCGCCCGAAGGGAGTTTGATATTGTTTCCACATTTCACTTTTATTTGGCGAGCCATTCAAATGGAACGCGAACTTTCCCGCCGATACATCGGCGATCGAGCGGCAAATGTTGGCCTGACGTTGAGTTTTAATTTCTGCCGGTTTCATATTTGAAGCTCGATTCGGTCGGCATGTGCAAAGCAAAAAAAAAACAAAAAACATACTCGTTCGCGATCATTACGGTACGTGGAGGTCGAAATCAAAACCAATCGATGACCGTTTGTCGCTTCAAATGCATTTCGGAACGCATCCGTAATTTCCAGGTGATTAACTTAGCTCAGCTTTAAAATCGCACAAACGCGCGCGCACAAGACTCATTGGCTGCTTGAAGCATTGCCGGCGGGTGGGTGAAGGGCTTTCTCCTCCTCGTCCACATTCTGTAATTGGTTTTTCAATCCGAGAATTGATTAAATGTAAACATTTTCCCATGATTAACGGAGATTGTTCGGTGAACCGTACACAAAGCGCACGTATGCGCGTACGCGAACACATAAACACAACCCCGGATCGGTTCTGTGTTCTTTCGTGTCGTTCACCCCACCCCACCCCATCGGGGGTGTTTTCCATCGGCATTAAAGACACGGCTACAAGGTTTAGAATAAAATTTAAATCCAACTCCAACCCCAAACAACGCTAAAGGTGATTCGCTCACCGGTGATGATCGTCTTTCCCGAAATTCGCACACCGAGCAAACGACGAACGAGTTCACTTTGATCTGTAGTGCACTAGGTGGGTGGCTGGAGGGTAGTGGGAGGTTGAAGTCCTCAATGTTTGTAACGCCGGGACGGATCTCGTGGCTGGCTTGATTAGCTTTTCTCGCATTCCCGAGTGCCGAAATTCGCCGGTACCTTTTGCGGTGGTTGCGTCGTTTACGCTCGCTTGATTCGAAACATAATTACGATTTGCGTTTTTGCCAAACTTCCATTCCACGAGGCTTCGAGCTGTGTTTGCATCTCGGTCCCGCGTAGTGCCTCGCCTAAACTGACCGCTTTAGAGAAGAGGTTCGGCACATTTATCGAGTGGAGTTGAAAGTGTTTGAACACGGGTATGGTTCGAGCGCAAGAGCATGAATTTAGCAACTTTCTTAACCTAATTTAGCATAACGTTAAAAATAAATAAAAGCAGTGTTGTGATAAACACATTTGCTGTAAGGTATTTTTTTTTTAATTTAATGACTGAAAAATCTTCAAAATTACCATCCACATCCTTTCATTAAAAATCCGTATTTACAAGTACATTTCAATGCTGTTGAACATTATTTATTTTTTGGGCGTAAAAAATAAGGTTGCCACATAGATTTATGAGACTCTTCCATTTCACAGAAATAATTTTAAAATTGGTTTCTCAATCGAGCTAAATTTATCAAATATCTGTACAGTTAAAGGTAAAGTAGCAGTAACTTCTCTGTTATAAATGAATTTCATAAGATGTACTTAATTAGTGCAATAGAGTTTTTCAATTCGATTTTTGAAATAGTTTAATTATTGCATTACTATTGCTTTTGTCATAAATATTAAGATAACGGTAGGTATTTAAAAAATGGCAGTAACTGCATTATTAAATAGAAATAGATAATTTAATAAACTCTCCTAGGAAAATTATTTTTTGTAAAATTTATTTGAATATTGGTTCAAACAAAAGCTTATAGAGATGTAGGAACAAATCTCGCAAATATGTACAAAAATAAGTTTTGATTTGAAATTTGAAGCTCAGTTTTTATAGCACCATAGCTCTTTTCCTATTCTGTAAAAACAGTGAAAAATGATCGATCTTAAGATAAGCGAGTATTTTACATTTCCGCTGGATTGAAAAAATCTTCATTTCCTCCATGAAAAATTTCATAATATTTCATGAAATTTCATTAAAGTGGTCCTAAATTTCATTTAAATCAATCACTCATTTTTTCAGTCAAAGCTCCATCACAAAACTATACCAAAAATTTTCCAAATATACGTTCATAGAATCTTTCCCCTTTATCGTGCTCCTCATAATGAGTCGCTTCACTTCACCCATCTCCAGATGGAAGCTCAACACAATCGCTCGCAAATCCGGTTCGAATAAATGCTCCCAAATTCGCTCCGCCAGCAGCGGGCCAGATTTGTGTCGGCCAAACACGACCACCCAAACCATGTCACCCCACCGTAAAACTGATCAATTCGCTCGCGGTACTTTGCGGTGGTCGCGACTAGCAGTACAATTTACAAATCCGCTTATCGGGCGTTGGGGGTATGGGAATGGGTTTAGAATTTTTCGCTTCATTTTGCACCGGCCCCATACGCTAGTAGGGCGACCGGTCTCTGCCACATGTGTCCCACGGCCAAACGAAGCGCAAATAGGATGAATGGGGTCTGCTAAAACTATGTTCCGGGCAGGGATATACCTCGCGATAGTCTCCCGGATTGAAATAATGAAAATTTCCACACAATTTCCAGCGCCACACGGCGTGTTTCGGGGTGGCCGTCACAATGGTTCGTTTGTTAAAATGTGGAAAAGATAGGCCCCGGGGTGGGTGCGAGTGCTTGAGGCTTAACTCCACATTTCACCATCGTATGATACGATTTAGCACCCGCAAATAGGACCGTTTGTTCGAGGCGCGAATGTGGGTCTAGTACGGAGGATGATGTTTTCAGCTGGCCCTGCCTATCAACATATTTCTGCCGTTGTCCGCTGGGAATTGCCCCGTGCACGGTGCTGGCCCGGGAGGTGTTTATGAGCCGTTGGACCTCGTGGATACAAAGGGCTACGCAATTTCTTCGCCAAACACTGCCGATCCGATACGGGCACGCATTGTGCTTTCGGAGGGCACAATATTCTAATAAACAATCTAATCCCTTCCCCCTTAGTACGACCGGGCCCAATTGCGGCCAAGCGCAGCTGCACAATGTAGGAAAACAAAATTTCGCTCCGGTTGCCTGGACGTGGATGCATCAGGTCGCACGGTGTTTCGCCTGAACGCTGCTGGTAAATGAATTTCGATATTATAAATGCTCGTAACGTCGGCAACGGCAATCCTTGCATGGTTGCGGCACTCGAACCCGATACGATTCGTTCCCTTCGATGGCGAATGTAAATTACTAAACAACTTTTCAAACCAGCTCGGGTACAGTGTATCTATGAAGAGAAATGAAAATAAATCGGACACTCTCGATCCGGGCGGAAGCTTTGGACATTGGAGGTTGCGTCGAGCGAATAAACGTGGGCTTAATTGTGAGATTTGAGTAGATTGTGTGTTCTGTGGTGTATCGTACAATACGTTGATTTCATTTTAAAAACATTTTCTAAAATCGCAATCTATTTTTTTCTGCCCGCTGTCCTAAAATTCGGATTGCTTATCTTTCGCCAGATGTTTTCAAGCGTTCTTGAAGTTTCAATTAATTAATCCAAGACGATATTCAATTAAGCTCTCATTCTCTCTTTTTCTTGTTCTACTCTTAAGGTTTTTACAAATCTTTTTTTCCTGCCATTTAATCCATTGAAATCATGTCGATTAGTCACTAAATGCAGCATTTAATATAGCCCAAATTTATTTTTAATGTGACTTATTAATTTTTATTTGTTACCATTATGAAATAAATTAAGAAAAAACACATTTGTTTAATGTGAATTTTAAACTCATTCTGATCACGTACTTTGCACTGCCGATAAGAAAATTTTTTGCTGCCATTCGTCTTACTTGTTTCACTCATATTTAACTTTTCATATAAAAACAAAGAGTTTTGTTGTACATTTGCATATTTATCATTTTCATATTAAGACTTTATTTTTACATTAATTACCTACATAGCTTTCAAAATGATCAACGGATGGTTTGCCAGCAGCACCATCGGCTGTTGTTGTGCCTTTTTCGAGCGAATATCAAAAGTAGTGAGAATAAATTATAATTTATTAGTACACTGAGATATGTTTAAAAAAACAATGTCATTTTTCATTACTTTTTGTATGAAAATTTAACTTGAATTTTCCTTTATTTTAACAAAAACAAAAACGTAAAAATGGTTAATATAATCCTTACAAACCGGTACGCGATTAATCAATATGATACACATTTAAAATGTCTCACAGTGTGTTTTAAAATATATTCGCTTTAAATGCAATTAAATAAAACATTCAAGCAAAACATCCAGAGGCGTACAAGCCGTAGCCATGGCGGCACACACCTTCTCGCAAAATAAGCTTACAACCATCACAAGCGCAACATTGCCAGCAGGGCTCGTTTCGGTTTATAAACATCTGCTAACCGTTGCCGGTTCGGTTTCATTTCTCGTGGCGCTACTATTTTGTTCCATCCCGTCACGCATTCATTATGCATGCTGGCCGTGGTTTATGACATACGCACATATTTACCTTTGCACAGCCCGGTGTGCAACCCTTCCCTCAATTGGGGAGGTATTATTTCGCGGGGCCAATAATGTTTTTCGCAACTATTTCCGCCACGAGCCCATTTTTTTTGCTTGTTTTGCTTGTTTTGCTTGTTTCGGTGGGATTTCGATGGATCGAAATTATGCGACGCGGTCCGATTGTTACCTGTGCCGTTGTGTTGGTTTAACGCGCTGCAATGATATTGTCCATAAATGTTTGCCTGCTCTGGCTTGTAATACGATCCGGAGGGCCCGATGAGGCTGGAAGGGTACGAGAAAGAGGAGAAAACTACATACGATTCCACGTGCATTTGTGCGCTTTTGCCGAGAATCGAACAATGAAACGAGTTGGTTAATTAATAACGCGGTCCGGATTCGGTTGCTGGCAAATTTTAATTATTTAATTTTGAGATTTTCCAAATTGCTGTACACAATCGGGTGGAATTTTTGCATCCGAAGCAAACAAATATTTGTTGAACCCAGCGTGGAACGTGGATGAAGCACACATTTCATTTCATTACATTGATTTCAATCGTACCGTTTCGAGCATTGGTTCACGCATTGCCACTCTAGTCGCTAGTTCTATCGCAAACCATAAAGAGGCTGTTATTCTAGATCATTTTGTCGTCAAAGAAAGCTTCATTTCCTGGCCCGAGCCGGCCCGCTTCCTGCATCCATCGGACCGAACACTAAATCATACGGTGGATCATCTGACGACGGTGTCTACGACGGCTGCCATCCGCAAACGCCTCATCCGGAAGTGGATAACATGTACCGATGGCACATTCACTGCCCGAGCCGAAGCCACCACCAACGACAATGCCGTCTTTTGCAGGACATGCAAGTCCAAACTTCAACATCACTTCCACCACGGTCCCCGTTCCGAGCACAATCCAACATTCACACGACACTGCGGGGGAAAAAAAGGCAACATTCCGTAAGCCACCCGCCCCGGATGGACGGTCCGCCCTGTCCATCATTTGTCTCGATCGGACTCTGCGTGTACGTATGTGTGTGTATCGTAGGCGACATGATGTAGATCTGCCAGACTCAGAAGTTCTTTTCCTGTACACGCAACACCATACATCATATGGGCAGCTCGGCGGTGGGTGTCACTTCCGCCGGTGTGAAGTTGTGCTAGTGTCTTTTTTTTTGCTTCCCCGATTTTTGTTCTCCATGTTCGCCGGACGGATTGTGGTTCTCGTCCTAGGACTTTTATTTGCTCGACGGTTTGTGAAGGACGTTCATATGGACTTGGGCACATGTAAGAGAGAATATCGGGTTTGCAAAATCGTGTCATCAAAGAATTACGACGGACTGCAGTGTTAAGGTTCCTGTTGGCTGAATCAGTTCTTAACGTCTCATAACTCTGGAAGATGAGTTTACATAGTAACCTGAGATCAACCTATTCTAAATGTGTGTAAATGAAGTCTCTACAGTTTTTGAGTAATATGCAAAACAAACCGAAGCTTGTTTCCGTTGCTAAGTTTTTTGTATGAATTTTCATTTTCTATTCTTTTAATAATGCTTAATTTTACGTTGATTTGTACTGTTTTTCTAGTCGTACTACAATAAACATTAAAGAGATTAAATTAATTATTCAGCTCCTTTTGTATTTAAAATTCCAATTCCCTTTGATTTGATTTGCAAGACATAATTTGCATTTAAATGCAAGATATAAAAAAATACTTACATAAAGTTTTGACAATACACTATTTAATAGCCATTTATTCGTTTTTTTTGTTCCTTTGAAGCAATTCGATTTTTTTTTCTTGCACTCAGCTACTTACTTTGGCAATAATTCTAAGGATTTTTTTTAATTTTTTTAACATACAAGGTATAAGAATAATTTCATTTAATTTGAAACTGATTATGTCAACAACAGCCTTCAAAACCGTGTGGAATTAATGATTTATCGTTTTTGTAATGCGTGAGCTCATTTGAGAATGATTGCTTATTTTAACGTTTTCATTATTATTGAGACATTTTTCGTAAATGTCGATTACAATTGCTTTCCTATTTTTGTCTTTATTTTATCCTTGGTTTCTTCTTGGTGTTACTAACAACTCTGTATGTTAGTAGAAAACTCGCTTCATTCTTAAACAATACAAAACTGAAAACACATCACCAGCCCCAGCCCTGTCTGCCTTTATCTTATGCAAACATCTTCACAAATTGTGTCCATTCAAAGCGGGAAAACCGAAAAACTTCCCGCCCGCCCTGGTAGCACCCATTCGGCGATGCGTATCGCGCAAACCCGGAACCTACTCAAATATCCAACAAACAACTTCTTCCCCTGACCGGCGAACGTGAAACATCAGGCAGCAAATTACTTTCGCCCTTATCCATTTTAATAATTTGCCAACAAAGCCATAAATTTGCCGACTGTCTATGTCCACTCCGGCTGTCACAGCGTTGCACGGGCCGGACATCGCTCGAAACGCACGGTACTCTCTCGGACGTCTGGAAACGCCTCCGTTCCATCCGTTCCGTCTCCCGGCTAGCTCTATCAACTTCGAAAAGCGATATAAATAATGTTCTTGGAAACTAATTTCTTCCCCGGTTTCTTCCGCCGTGCTTTCGCCCACCGAAATGAATGCTCTCCATCAATGCGACATCATTTGGGGTGCGGCCGGAGAAGAAAAAAACGCAGGAAGATAACAAGAACTTGCTCTACCGAAGGCAACACCAACAAAGACAACAGCAAAACACGCACTCAAACTCACTCCCAAAGCATTCCAGATCATCGGACCTGATGGAGACCAAAATTGGGTCGACAATCCTTCGGTCAGCTGGAGATAGCGAACAGTGCCGTCCTTTCCCTCGTGCGGCCCCGTTGATAGAGAATTATTTGTTTTCATCCGAAAATTTTGTGACTTTTGTCCGGCCCCGAGTTCTCGCTCGGCCGCTGGAGGATATGAGTGATTAATGAGAATCTAGATTATCACACCAGGGAGGAGTACATATTTTACGGTCGATTGCTTCGTCCGCCTTAGCATCCGGTGGCATCCTAGCGAAGGGAGAGTTGCGATTTTCCCACCCTCACCCCGGGGACAGTGAGAGCATATTCCAATGGGATTTACTCGTTACATTCGGTGCCCGTTCCCGTCCGGGTAAGGGCACGGGTACGGCTCCCGCCCCGATTGAGAGGATTAATTTTTTTTATTTAAATATCATAATTTAAGCCATCATAATCATTTCTCGACTCTTCCCAGTCACTTCTTTCGGGCGTCAAAATGGAAGGAGTGCTTGCATTTCCATTCGAGAAGGTAATTTATGATGACACGAGCCCTGGCACCAGCCCGGCACCAGGCGTCACCGTGATTGGCTGGCGAAGTAATTTTGTGTTTGCAGATGAGCCTTCATTATCGTACGGAAAACCCCGGGAGTTGCCCTTCGGTTGCCCTGCCCGAAGATGTGAATCTGATTCACATCCTTGTTTCATGCGTGGGATGTGTGTGGGTGCCGGTGGGACGTGTGTGTGTGTCTGTCGACCGCAGCGAAAGCTCTTCGGGCATAATTAATTACCGTAATTATAACACGGCGCCTTTCGGCGGGCTCCGGCGTTTTGTGGCGATGAAAAGGGTTGAGCGGAATGCTCCCAAACGCTCGGACGATAAGTAGGTCTTTGTCCGTGGTTATAAGCTCCCAGCCAGTGGGTGTATCATCGCAATCCGTTCCGCACCGAACGTAAAATCACAATGAGCATATTAATATGAACAATCTACCGAGAATTGGTGCCACCGGAGTTGGCAATTAATTTTCTTAAAGCCAATGGGTAAATATAATGCAAGGATAACCACACACACACACACAAACAAAAGGGCACTATTGAAATGGGTATAAATACCTGTAGCACGCCGGTTCAGATGCATTGTTTGATGGATCACTTTCTAAGGCAAGAAATAGGCAAAACGAAATCACATTTCCCTTTGTACGGCAATTATGGTATATTTTTAATTAAATTTTACTTAAAATGATAAACAAGCAAATATTGTTTAATAATTGCAATTCCTTGATTGTTTTTTGCTTGAGTCGTTCAAATAATGTGAAGAGGAGATGCCGTCTGTAAAATGTAAGCCCAATATTTCAAAGCTCAATGTCGTCATTAATTATGTTTCTGTATTCAGTTTTTCAATATTTAATTAATTTCAAGAGAAATCTGCTCGTTCCTCGATTTATGGATTCTTTAGAAGTGAAACATTAAAAGTGGCTGTAGCTCATGTACGTTTCAAACATTCCTAGAATTGAGTCGTTTTCGAAGTGTTCAATATCAATTCATTTTCAATTAAATTTCATTACATTACATTCAATTAAATTACATCAATGTGAATAGAGTTCTGCAGAAAGCGAAGCTAAAATGGACAATATTGAAATACGGTCAGCAGCATATACCCGTTCCCAGTGCTACAAAATTTAATATAAAAACATATCAATTATGATTGATTTGATTTTTGTTTTATAACAAATTAATAATAGTTCCCACTGAAAATCGTTGCCAGCATTTGAAATGGAATGTGGAAATCAATTTCCTAACAAAGCATTCCGTATGTTAATTTTTAATATTTCTGTGAAAACTGTGTGGTAAATAATCTGGCATATTGTACGAAAAACTTCAGAAAAAATGAAAAAAAATCATAAAAGTGTGTAGAATGTGTTGATGCGGTACTTTTTACCATAATCACATCCGACAAGCTCAAAACAAATGGTTCAGAAACGATGATCTCACATTGATCACGATTTAGTGAAAAGTTGGCTCACATTTTTCATATGCTCTAAACAGGTCGAATCATTTTAGTTCAGCATTAAAGAATTGAAACAAATTTTCATATAGTTCTGTGAAGCTTTGTTTTCGTGTTTTAGTAAACAACTGGGCGTCTCCATTTCGGAAAAAGGAGCATCGCAGCAGATAAAAAATTAGTTTGGATGGAATTTTCACAGCAAGTTCGTTTTGTTCATGTGGTGTCTGGAGCATCTTAAAATAGTACGTTATCATAATTATCAGTTTTGTAATCTCAAAATAAGGATTGGGAAAAAAGACTATTTAAATATAAATCTGAGAATATTCTACAATATAATTTAAATTAAAATCAAATTAGCATAACATAAAATTCGATTTTCCTCATTCCAAATCAGTTTCCAAACAAAATCAAACGCACCTGCTATTTCTCTTCGTATGGTAAATGCAGAGTAAAATGTAAAATCTATAGGATTTTTTATGAATGAATCAAACAGGAATAAATAAATTTTATTCATTCAGTTCACCCTCACTCATT
>JXXA01004716.1:0-17405 GCA_000956255.1 Anopheles punctulatus | reverse complement strand
CGGTCCGGTGCAGATAGCGCGGCCACAATGACGATGGTCATCCCAGACCCGCGACCCGATAAACGATTAATCAACCATCAACAGCCGCTGCTGCAATGTTTACGCTGCTCATCGAATGCGGCATGCGTTGAGGCTTTTTAGAAAACTGTAAATTGACACATTTCTTATCACCTCACCGGTTGAACAGTGGAGGAATACCGTGCAAATATGGACCTTTCAGATGAGATGCTCTTTCGGGCCTGCTATCCCATACACGGTCCCATTAAGGAGTCGCTAATTCGATCGCTTCGGTTAGCAAGTGTTTGCTTTCAGCGTTAGAACATTCGCGTATATGGCAACCCGAACCCGAACCCGAACCCGGACGAATGCTTCAAGAAGCGGGTAGCACGTGACACACTATCACTTCCTTTACCGCCTGCAACTCACTTCATGGGATAGCACACCAGCGGTGTGTTCGGTGTAACAGGGGTGAGGGGCGATTGATTTCCGTACTCTGCATATCCTCCCGGCGAATGGGGTGTATCGAACGGACCAAGCTTCAGCATCGAACGCTCCAATCTTGCGGACCCATCCGGCGGTGGCTGCTGATCACTGTCGTTGATCATCTTTCCCACACAAAGCGCACCGTAGCACAGTAATGATCACCAGTTAACGACCGCTCGCTAGCACAAACTAAATCACGCTCACTAGCAGAGTTTCAGCTCAGGTTCAACTCCGGAACGTCACAGTGCAGTGCACAGTGTATCATTTCCAGCACGTCGGCAGAGTGTGGTAGAAGAGTCCACCAATCACGACACTCATCAACGGAGATGCTACCCTAACCGCCCGATGAGCGACACTGAACTGGTGGCGATCGTCATAACCCGCGCTACCCACAGCTACCTTCAATCGCAACCGCGAAAAGTGGCTCCCATTGTTACCGGATGATTTACGTTTCGCGTGCACGGCACGGTATTGGAATTGGACGGACGCTTGGCCAGGGACGGTTCCGATGGATGGTTCCGCTTTTTCGCACCTTTCAATCTCGGCAAACCTCAACACACGGTATCATAGGTGGATCTGAATGCAAACGTATCAATTCCCCACCGTCTCGACGTGAGGCCCTAGAGATAGTGCCATCGTTTGATCCACTCGTCCGTTAGGATGGGACCTACTTTACCCTGAAGCTCTGATAGACAGTGTCAACAAAACGATACGCGGATAATCTTCCACACTCACATCGAACAAACATCAGAGCGATTACTTCCTTCGAAAATATATGCTAATTTGCATCCGAAATCCCGATAAACATCGTTTTGTTGCAAGCTTGACGATAATGCTTGTACTACAATCGATTTATAGCATCGTTAAACGAAACAGTCAACACGACGGTCGGATATTATCTCCAAGGGATGATTTTTTGTGCAGGAATCCATCAAAACAACATCGGGAAATGCGTCAGAATATTGCAGTAACAGCTCCGTAAAATAGCTCAGCCTTCTACTGACTGATAAGAACGAAATCGGTCCATCGTTTCGATGATAACCATCATTTGCAGATCTTACGAACTTATGCTAAACCACCGTCAAAACCAAACCAAACCGATATCGTTGGAAACAGTGCGCCAATGAAAATGAATTCGATAACCTCAATCAATCTTTGTGTACAATTCGCACATAACTAGCTGGTTGATAGAAAGATAATTCGATTTGGAAAAAAATGCTCATCAACCGGTCAACTTCATTGCGGGCTATCAGTGTGAAATTGAAGAACACCAAAGCGGTGCTAATGATTGATGGATCATTTGAGGGAGGAAATTGCCAATACGTTTCGATTCCCACTGGCGTAATATTTTCGGACGTTTTTAGAGCGATCCAGCAAGATGCACACGGTCAGCCGTTGATTTTCTTTCACTGAGTTCCTTCGGAAACGTGTATATTGTTTAATACCGGGAATGTTTTATATTCTCACTGTCAAGGGTCTAGGTCGCACACACGCATCCGATGACGCGCCCCTGGAGTATCGTTACACGACTAATATTATCATAAATAGCAGCAGATGATTACGTAAGATTCATACGGTACGATGTTCCCGCACTGGAAACACCGAAACGAAGGTACATCTAAACTAAACTAGAAGCAGCCGTAACTGGTAACTGGAGCCGCCGGAAGCGGCACGCCGCACCGGGACTAGTGGGCCCAGAGGTCGTACTGTTACGTACTCTCGATACGGATGGAGCTGGTCGATGAGGGCGAAATGGTGACCGAGGGCGGATTGAAGAGATTGCGCAGGTTGCTCTCGAGCTGCTGGTAGGATCGTGGCCGCCGCGGAACACCCTGGATCGTCAGATAACGCGCCTGCACACCCAGCGACGATCGTTCGTCCTCCATGTACACGGAGCTGAGCGTCCGGACGGTGTTGGTGTAATGCTGATGCCAACGTCGCTCGAACAGGGACCTCGACGAGCTGGTCTCGCATCGATCTGCGCACAGGTAACAGATAGCATCGTGAATATCTCAGCCCCAAGGTCCAACGAACAAACAAACAAACAAACAAACAAATACAATACTCAAAAACGACAACTTACATTTACGATACGGCACGTGCGTGAATGCGATGAGATTAAGGCATGAGATTCTTGGGTATATGATCGTGACCACGCGTGCGGGAGATGCAAAAAGCGGGAGCGGGGTTGGGTTTGGTGAAATGATGAAAGTATACGTTCAACTACGCAGAAACAAGCGCCATCTAACAAACCGTAGTACCAGCCAACAGCACACAACACAACGCACAGCGGTAGCAAACGATTACAAACTCTACGCTGCCGTTTGAAGATGATGATCTTCGGCTACAAATAAAAGTACAACAGACACCAGCCCATCAGTTCGACCAACCACTACAGTCGGCAGCACAGGCCACTCGAAGCAAACCCGTGCCTTGATCCCACCATCGCACCACCACCTTACCTTGGTTGCGATAATCGTCCTGATACTTGTAGAACTCGGCCAGCTCACGTGCCGAGCAGAGTGGCGTATCGACGGAGTGCGTCTCGTTGAACTTGCTGTAGTTGATCTCGTACACCTGGTTTTCCTTGTTGTAGAACACAATCGGCTCGAACCGATGGCCCCACAGGATCTCGGTGTTGACGTAGCTCGAGCGGGCCTGCGTCGATTGTCCGGTCGACTCGACCGTACCCTCCAAGATGACAACGATCTCGAACCGATCCTGCAGCAGATCCGACGCGGACATGTTGTAGAACGGAGATTCGGTGGTGATCCGGTGCGTAACGATCTGCGGCCAGATGAAGAACAGATCCGATCCGCAACTGTCCGCTCCCACTTCCAGCTCGTGCTGGTACTGCGCCATCACTTCACCCTCCCGGGACAGCTTCGTGCGAATGAGCTGCGCCCGAATGTTTGCCCCGATGATGTGAGACTTGCGCATATCGCCAACGCGGAACATCAAACTCAGCTCGCCATCGCGCTGACAGATGACGGCATGTTTGGAGAAAAGCAGCGTCTGCGTCCGGTGCTTCGGACGGGTCATCTTCGCAAACACAAAGCCCACCATGAACGCCTGCATCATCACACCGTAGATCGACTGGAAGCACATGATAAAGATCGCCTCCGGACACTCCTCCGTGGTCGTCCGGTAGCCGTATCCGATGGTGGTTTGCGTCTCGATCGAAAACAGAAACGCGGACGTATACGATTCGATGTTGAACACACACGGCTTCCAGCCCGATTCCTCTGCAATGGAGTTAGAGGAACAATGTGAAATGACCCTAAGCACCCTTGAGCCCCACGAGCACGCTCGCTAACGTACCTTGGTTCTTTGGCAGATGCATCTCCTCCAGATCGCCGTGCGTGAACGCAATCAGCCACCAGATGGCGCCAAAGAACAGCCACGATCCGATGAAGCTGAACGCAAACACGAGCAGCGTCCAGCGCCACTGGGCATCGACGAGCGTGGTGAAGATGTCCTGCAGGAACCGCAGCCGCTGGCGGGACACCTTCGACAGGACAATGTTGCAATCGCCATTCTTCAAAATCGCCCGTCGCCGATACTTTCGCGTCGTTCCCGGTCGCAACGCTCGGCTCCTGCTTGATGAGTGGATGAAGAAAGCAATCGATTATACACTTCATACGGATGACACCTTCCTGTTCGGACAAAATAAAACCGTTGCGAATGCAACTTTAATTGCGAACGCGCGGAGACACGTGCCGAGCGAAGGGCTCTCTTCCAAAGATCTCTTTTATGCCATGGCGCAGCACACGAACTCGTGTAGAATCCATCGAGCGCCAATATTTACCCTTCGTTTACATACTTTTTTCGGGATCAATATTTGATACCGTTTTGCTCAGCTAAATGTGTGTGTGTGTTTTTCTTGTTTTGTACCTGTAACCTAACGTCTAGTAGGCGAGACACACTTTTAGCCGCATGTTTCTTTGTTCTCGAACGTTCTCGAACCGGTAATCACTTGCGCGATGCCATTTGCACTGCATCATAACTCACAAACGGAACTGATCCGGCGGTATGGCAAGCATGCGGTTTAATTTTTTTTTTTGTTTTTTTTGCAACAGGTTCAGCTGGAACAGGGCAATAGCAACATTTGCGGCAGAATAAATCGGTCGGTCGCAATGTATAAATCATACACGCTCCGGAACACGCAACACAGAGACCCGGTGGCACCTCAGCACAACACCGATCGGGCCGCTTGTGACACAATCCGACCAAGCACCAGCCACACGCTAGACACTTTGACTTGATTTAAATTTCAAATCATTCTCCGCCCGTCAGCTCGGTTGCTTTTCGTTCCGACGGTACACTCAGTTGTATTGATCTAGAACCGATTTCATGCCCTGCCATACTGCAGGACGCTTACGGTGGTAGTGCTGCACTACAAACCTCTTGCTGATCACCGACGGTGACTGCGGACAGTAGATGATCGGCGTGGTAGGTGTAATGGGAGTTTTCGGTGCATCCTGTCCATCGATAATGATCGGCGGTATCTTATCGAACGGTCCCAGCGGTAGCAGCTTAGCGTCATCGCGTGCCTCCGGTGATTCCGCATCCACCGGAATGGTGAAGTTTTTACGCTGCCCGAAGCTCATCGTGCCCACCGCAGTACGCAGCGTCGCAGTAACTGAACGGCTCCGAATGTATCCTTTTGAGCTAACCAATTACTTTTTAGCCGCACAGTGCTGCAGAAGGCATCTCTTGCTTTCCACTTTCCGTGAGCCGTTCCGTTCCGCGGCAGTCCACAACAGCAGCAAGCCTCCTGCGTCACTTCCTTCGCCTGAGCTTACACCAGAAGGAGAAGGTCGCGAATCGATTTAATCGCGCCGAACGTGCGTTCAAGACTAATCTCGCGCACGGTACAACCACCGCCATTCGACTGCGGTCGCTGCCGAGCGCCTGTGATCAGTTTCCCACTACGACTACCACCATCGCTGCCGGTTACTAATACTCGATCGAAGTTCCCCGTACCGACGGGTGCCGTTCGTCATCGGTGGCTCTGTGTGCCGCGATGTACGTCATCGTCCACACCACGACATGGTACGAAGCGGAGCGCGGTACGATAGTTCTGCACCATTTTCCATTTCAAACATAAACAAACAAACAAACCCCTCAGTGTTAATCAGTGATAAAATTATCATTCTGATTCGATAACATTAACAAAAAAAACACACACCGACACACTTATCTATAATCGGATGTTATTGCCAAACGAATGCGGTGAAGACGAGACGGATTTAAAACTCCCGTTTACACTTTCAATTTTTATCCAAATTTCCAATCGATCTTAAGCTCATTATGCCGTGCCCGCCCGTTGTTATTTCCTTCCATTCACACTTGTGAAAGCGATTCATCGATAACGGACAACGTTTTCCACCCAAATGTGGATCAAATTAAAGGCTCATTCTGCTGCTGACTCACCCAATACAGACAACGACATTTCTTATCACTGGCCTTTGCCAGATACCGGCACAAGAACATTTCTTCGCCGGCCGTATCAGCGAGCGAGCTATCAATCGACGCTCTCATCGCCTAATCGGGCATGATCTACAACCGAAAGTGTGCAATAATATCTGCAGCGGGCGCAAACGTGATAGATTCGTACCTAAACGATGACCCTTACTACACGCGTGCTGAACCGATTAGTGAACCGTTTCAGCCGGCTCAGGCGCATACTTGACGGAACTACCACAGCGAAGAACAAAACGAAAAAAAACCCGTCGCGACTTCCCCGTCCGGCTAATAGCTCCAATTGAGCTGCGAGCCATAAACCACCGTCGGCTACAAACAACAGCGTGTTTCGAGCGACTTTTTTCCACCTCCACCTTGAGACGGCAGGCATGTCATCTTTTTCAAATCCATCCATTTCCGCTCGCCTGTTTATTGCAGATGATTCGAATGTGATAAACTTTTGCTCGAACCAGCGGCTACAAGCCCATTCGAGAGTATTTTGGCGACCATTTAGAGTAGCGTTAAATGTCAACATGCGCTTTTTTACACGCATTACGCGTCCAGTAAACACCGAGCGTGCCATCTTTCCCGTACTGAAGCTTGTCTTCAACGCGGATTACCATTATCGAACAGGGTTCCGGAAACGATAAAATGCTTTCGTCAGCTGTCAATTGACTATAAATATAGCTTCCAAAACATTCTTAAATCCAATATCCGTTTATTCTTCACTGGTCAAGCCGTACTTGCAGGATCAAAAACACTGGCCAGATTTATGGTTGGCCTTCCCACATTCGATTGTCACTGGCATCCATTTTAGCGTAAACATGCAAACCATTTTCTGAGAATAACTATTCTACGAAGCCTGAAGGTCACCGAAGGTGTAAGAGGACGTTCCTTCCGTTTCCGTTGAACACCATTAGAACTTTCCACTCGATCTTCCGTTTAGAGCCGCTGACTTTACCGGCTATCAGTAAAAGATGCCTTGAAACGAGCACACCCAGCGGACAGTTTCTCGTCAATTTCTTTGGCCTGGGAAAACCGCCCGAATCCCGCCTGCACTAGATTAGTCTGAGGCTGAACTGAAGCGATAAGCCGATGTGACGGGCAGTGTGAGGCAGGCTTCCACTCGACGGTACCGTCGATCCCAATAACATCTCTCCATTGTTTTGGTTGGGCTGCACTGATAGTGCCAGATTTGCAATCCATGTGCCTTCTCAAAACAAACAGTAAACAACGGGCAACGGGAAAAATTCTACACATACACACAGGCACTCGGCGCATCTTATCGCTAGACCGGTACGCTAGACGCGTTGGCGGCCACTGACTTCGGTGGCCGCCTTGGAACGATCACGATTGTCGGATGCAGTCGACTGCTGATTAGAGCGCTAAACGTCACCGTACCTACCTTACACTCTCCTGCCGGCTGAATGCGCTTCCGTGTGTTGAAATGCGTGCCAGACTTGGTACAACGGTCAACGGAAGATTACTGATCACGCTGTCCAACGAGTCCGGCTCCTCCTCGATCACCCCCGGTCGCAGAAAGATTCGATTCAGCGGTTTCTTCTCATCCGCCGCCGACGCTTGACGTTCGGAAGCCATGTTTTGCTTTTTCGACAGCACGACGGATGTAGTATCGAAAACCAGTCCGCCCTACCCCACAGACACACTGGATGGATCGTTTCGCTTTCGCTTTATTGGTTATCGGCTACAGCACCGTTCGCTTCGGGCGGGATCGATCGCGACCCATAAGGACTTAAACGATGGTCTAGGTTTCCGCTACAACTGGCACGGGCACGATCGATTGCACTATCTACCTATCTAACTAATGGCCCTTCGCACGACCGATTCGCTATTCTTCATCACACACCCACACTTCGAAAGCGCACACCATGTCTTCTCCCTCTACGCCGATAACGCTTCTATAGATCTACTTAAACAAAGAACTGGAAATTAGTTAATGATAAAATAAACTCTACCACGCGATCATGAATGAATACGCGGGCAGGATGAATGGAACAAAACTTTCGCGGGTGGAACTGCACACGGATCGCTGCTGCGTTTAGATCAGATGTTCCATCAGTGAGATTCAGTGCGTCTCCCGTCCTGATCGGTATGGCCTCTGTGGCTGATGTTTCATTCGTGTCACGATCCGATCTGTGTTTCTGCTACCTGCTACCGACCGAACCGAACGACGGGTACGGGTACGGTTGAGGATGGCACCGTGACACTCGCCTCACACTACGGACGAAGAGTAATTTTCAAATTAATTAAATTCAATTAAAACCACACACACACCACACCTTCCGCGATCGAACGTGTGTGCACGAGACTCAAACACGCACGATCGACTTCACTCCGTGAGTCACTTCGCACACTATGTCTTACAAGCCATCCAAACAACGTCACAACGAACAGCACGGTCCTAACTTTTAACACGTAGAGCCAAATTTGTCTCGCCAATGAAAGGGATGATCTTGAACTTTACCCAAATCCAGCTTAGACACAATCTTCCTTCAGCGATCTCATTTGATAATATGCTGCACTCTTGTCGAACTACTAGCAGCGCACTGCCCTCGCACCGGAAACTTGGTCCGCCCGCCAACGAATTTGGAGCAGTGCCCGTGACAAACTGACGGCACAAACTGAAACGACCGGCTAGCACTTGGCCGCTAAAACACTAACCATGTTCTCCCCTTCCCCTTCCGTTACGGATGTCGACGGTAAGGAAGATCAGCTAATTTAGACCACAGCCAATTGTTGTCACCGAGCAATGCGAATAGCCGGGAAGCAAGGGAAGGATGCTTGGTGGTGGTTTAAAACGTTAGCTTAGACCTTATGCTCTCTTCATTCGCGCTCTCTCTCTCTCTTTCCACGTTTTTGCGAGCCGCTATAAAATGGTAACGATCATCAGTACGAGGTTTACGTCCCCCTGCCAATCCCGAACGACATCTTCGACACTGTAGTTCTAGATGTTACGCTATGATTTAATTAAACTGCCATCGAGATGAACCCGGACCACCGATCTTAACCACAAAATCATATCTCCGCACCGCGTTCGCACGTTCGTTCGCTATTCGCTATTGCACCTAACACTTCTGCCTTCGTCCGAAGCCGCAAAGGCAAATGTCAATCGAATTGTCTACTAAATTAATCCACTTGGTCGGTCTGAAGCCACGGGTATTATGGATCGTTTATCAGCTGGCACAGTAACGCATGCGTACGGCAGCGGCCATCCAACCTGTGCCACCAATGTCATTGGCGACCGCGGTCAAGTACGCCCCGTGGAAGCTACTGGCCGTGCATAAAATTTTCTCTTTTTGCAAAGCCGCTAGAAGAACGGAGCATTCCGCGGTGGCGTGCAAGAGGGAAGAGCTTTACCACTGCCATAGAACACTGCCGGCGAACGCGTTACCTAGACCTTCAACGATGATTGAATAATATGAATGACTTCCGCAGCAACGTACCAACGTGGCCCGGCGGTGGTCAATTTAACACCGAGCTCTAGATAACCCAGTCCCGGTAGGACAGCCAGATCAGCCGCCGCGTATGTGTTCCTACCCACCCAAACGCGAATGAAACCGTTACTTGCGCGATTTAATCCATCGAAACGATTGCAAACAAATGAGATGTGATTTGTTATGATGCACCGTGTCACGCCAGCCGATATGCCGGTCTGTAGCAATGGCACGTCACTCTGCTGTGCACGATTTTTGCTTCAGTTTAGTACAATTTACTTCAGTTCGAATTCCTTTGTACACATGCGGTGCTCCTAGTCGTTGGTAGATAAGTTGATTATAATTATTCATTTTTTACCCCTTACGTAATAACTCGTCTGCCGAGGCGAATCCGAATGAAATAAATTACACCCTACAACAGTCTAGCATCTCAGCGCGCGTGTTGCATTCACAGCGTTCCGTCTATGCGGCACGTGGGTTTTACGTCCAAAGTTGTGTCATACTGCAACGCCATTGCAAACAGCAATACTACACGAAGAACAGAAACACTCTGTGCTCCATGGAGGTCCTCCCGGACAGCTGCGGACAGCTGCGGACCTTTGGAAGTTACATGTTCCGGAACTGTTCTGACGTTTTCCCGTCGAAGGCCGAGCTCTTGTGCTCTTGATAGGCACATTTTCCAGTTACTCGGGGAAGATTTATGGACCTTTTTCCTAACACTCCGATTCTATGCTACCGGCCAATGTCAATTACCTAGTTCCTGCACGAGCGAATGCAAATGCGCTCGCGGACGCGCTCCATCCGTCGGATGTGTGGAACAGATGTTTCTTTCAATTGTTTCGTTGTTTTGTCCCTAGAAGCGACTGAGGACGCATAGCGAGTGGAAAGATAAACAGCATCCAAAGCGCTCACTGCATGGGGGATCGTGCTGCTACCGAATTTTAAGCACTTCCGATGAGTGCTAATTAGTGTTTGTGTTTTATGTGCCTTCCTCTCTCATTAGGGCTTTATTTAAAATGCGCAAACACGTTTGCAATTATGGACGACCGTCCTACCGAACAACCGTGGCGAAGTTCATTCACACATTCCTGTCTGGCTCATAGGTACATGGGCAAAGTGAAACGCTTTGGATAGCAAAAGTAATTAATAGACTTCATATCTATAAGATAGATAGTACGCAGGGTAAGACAGATACATTTCTACGGTCACTACGCTCATCTGAACTCAACCAATCTCATCTAAAAGCACTTGACATTGGGATGGCAGTGCGAAATGCGATCAGTATCAAACTCCGACCAGATCTCTCACCCCTGATAGAACGTGACGAATTAACGCCCTCATGTTAATAGAAACGTTACAGTTTCCACAGCCGATGTTACGCGGTTTGAATGGCTTCAGACACCCCCACACATGCGCACACGGTGCCTTCCCTAACAGCCTTTCTTACCCTGCTATACGGCTTTGGCGCTAGCACAGCGAATCCATCGAGGGTTCCTTGATGGAAAGCTTCCGAAAGTTCTTCTTGCGCTCGCTTCCGGGTGAAACGGTTTGAGTGGCAGGTGTCACAATGGCCGGAGGTAACACCATCGCGTCACCAACCCCACCCTCGGGGACGTTCAAGCCGGTCTGCTCGTTCGTGGTGGTGTAAACGAGCGGGAAGCGCTGATACCCATTGCTAAGTGAGTTCTTGCGCGAAGAAACGTTGTCCACCGACGACGTATCGGATTCATCCGTATCGGACGAGCCGGCTGTAAATCGAGCACGGAACAATTAGTACCATTTTAATCCGCATCATCCGTTGCGTGTTGCTTACCCGCCAAGCCATTTTGTTTGTTTAACTCTTTTTTCACCGCGTGCAATTGACGCGCGCTGCATAGCGGTGTGTCCACCTCGTACGTATTGTTGAAAGAAGTATAATTCACCTGAAATGATCCATGCATCAGTATCGCAGTAGCGAGTGAATCTCTCAACTCCAACTCCAGCACTCGATTACCTCGTACTCTCCCGTTTCGCGTTTAAAAGTCACCACCGACTCGAACCGATGTCCCCAAAGGATTTCCGATGGTAAGTAGCTGCTGCGTGCTTGTGTTGTCATACCGGTTGATTCCACGACGCCCTCTGAGTTTAAAATACGTATTATTACATGTGGTTTAAGCCACCAAACCCACCATCACACTCACCCAGCATGACAACGATTTCGAATCGCTCCTTAAGCATATCCTGGGCCGATAAACTATACAGCGGACTATCGCGATCAATCTTGTGCACCACGATCGTCGGCCAAATAAACATTAACCGATCATCGCCCCCATCACAGCTGACCTCCATGTTCTGTTGGTAAAAGGGAAGCACTTCACCCTCCTTGGTGACCTACGGAGCACGGGAAAAAAAAACATCCACGGGTGTTAGCTAAAAGTCCTAGAATTCTTCGACTCGTCCATGTTACCTTCCGACGAATGATTTGTGCTGTCACATGCGCTTCAATAATGTGGCTCTTGCGCATGTCGCCTACGCGGAACAATAGACAGGGTACACCGTCTCGGTGGCAGATGACTGCATTCTTTGAAAAGAGAAGCGTCTGGGCACGCTTCTTTGGTCGGGACAGCTTGGCAAACACAATACCAACCATAAATGCTTGAATAAACACCCCGGTAATGCTCTGCAAGGCAAGAATGAAAATACCTTCCGGACATTCCTCGGTGATGTAACGATTTCCGTAGCCTAAAACAAAAAAAAATTGATCGTTTACCACAAGAACGAAAATTTGAATACACTCTCATTTCTCTTACCTATCGTGTGTTGAGTCTCGAGAGAAAACAAGAACGCCGATGTAAAACCATAAATATACGTTACGCAAGGTTTATGGCTATCATCTGAAAAATGCATTTAAGATGTATTTAGTAACGGTCATAGCGTGGTCATCCATCAACTTACCACCGGCTGCTTGGATGTCTCCATGACTCAGTGCAATCAGATACCAGATAGCACCGAAACCAAGCCAGCTCAGAATGAATGAGCATGCGAAAACGAACAACGTCCATCTCCACTGTATGTCCACCAGTGTTGTAAATATATCCTGATAGATATTAAACAAAATAATATTTTAAAATACGTGATATGTAATGTGATTCACTTAAGATAATATATTAATTTCAACCAGTAACACCAGTTTTTGAACTGTTCTTCAATACTATCTGTTGGTATTCAACATTTTCTTGTTCATCATCGTACCCTCAGTTGAATTGGCACACATGCCCTATGGCAATCCAAAGTATGTACAATTCCGATTTAAATTATCCTGATTGGTAACATGAGTGAGTTTAAGCTTTGTGCAGTATAATATCTCAGTTAGTCAGTCAATCAACTAGACATTAAGGTATACTGTCAAGATGAGAAGTAAATCAAAGCATGTGTTTCTCTCTGGTTCTCTCCTTCTCTGTCTCTCTTACAATATTTTCTCTCTTCCCTAACAAAAGTTAAAAGAATTTTATGCAATCAGCCTAAATGTTTACAATCTCTACAACCCTTGCCACTTCCGATTTGATTCGAGCAGCTTGTCATGCGGATTGCATACAACTGAATGGCTTGTTGTTGTTGTTTATTATAAAGCACAATGAAAGTACAAACATCTTATTTTACCTTTTCTCTACGAAACAATTTTTCTTGCAATCGAAAATTATGAAAGTGTAAAATTAACTGAAATTAACATGTTCTAGTGATATTCATGCTTCGCTCCACAGGAACATTTCTACGGATGGGATCGAATCGATCCAGTAGACAAGAGCTCCATCTTCCCATCACTAGTGGGGCATGTTACAGCGGTACGTTGGGGCGCGGAAACATTGTGGCAAAAACATCGTATTCTTACCTGCAAATATCGTCGGCGTCTTTTAGCAACATTACCCTGGATCACGTTACAGTCACCCTGCTTGAAGATGACCCGCTTTCGAATCCTCCTCGAACTGTAACGCGTTTGCCGATATCTGAAAAGAAAAGAAACATTGTATCATGCACAGTGTGTTTGACGATTTGAATAGGTCGTTTTTCGAGTACATCAACTCGGAATAAATGCTATTTTAGTTACGAAATCGTAAAATTACGAAATTTAAATGAAATAACTTTCATCGAAAAAGGAAATCACAAACAAATAGAACGCGTTAGTTGTTACTTATCGCAGAAGGCAAAAATATTCGCATAATATTGACAGCGACAAGCGTACGCGATTCGGGTAGTTCGCGCTTACCTCCCCCATTTGACCATCCCCCCGAAAAAAAACATCCCCCCTCTCAAGTGAGTGCGTGCAGCAGCAACAGCAGCAGCCAGTATGTGTCTGTGTATCCGGGCGCGTTAATCTACCTTTCTGCATCTGCTCCAAACGCGCTGGAAATACACACCGGGAACCTTTGGAACGTTGCAAACCGAAACCGCTCTGGAATTTAAGCAGTAAAGTCTCGTTCCGGGAGACAATTATCAGGGTGACGCGTTAAATTGTGCTGTGTTGTTATTGGACGGTAGCGAATTCGGGGGTAGCCACATCCTTCGCAACGTCGCCAGATTACGACGACGCAGAGCCTCGGCGGAGGCCATCTAATCTTTTTCGCTGCATCGGCAAAAACCCCCACCACCCCAGTCTGCCACTCTAAAAGTGGCCGCTTTTTTTTTGTTTTTGTTGCCGTTCCGAGATGGGTGGTAAAATGTGCCCGCTTCAGGTGGCCAATAGTGATGGAAAGAAACCCTTGAGAAGTGTGATTGATGCGTGTGTGCGCGCGTGTGCTTGTGCACGCTAATCTCTTCCATGATGTGTGCACGTGTGAGCGCATGTGTGTGTGTGTGTGTCTGTGTGTGTGCGATGTGTGCGCGATAGTGTGTGATTGTAGGTGCTGCTCCGTGTACTTCATTTGTCGGTCAAATCTGCCATCGTGGGGAAGAAAAACCTTTCCGTATCATGTTTTTTTTTTGTAATAGCTACGCTTGGGGTTGTTTAAGTTTTACATCCCGAACACAAATCATGTCCCAGCGGGAAGCATGTGGGTGACCTCATCGATATTTGCCGTTTGCGACTTCGCAGGACATATCGGTTCGATTCGACCTACGCTTCCCATTTTCATTCCGCACGTAATTCCGAAGCAACAATTTATTAGCGGCCGACCCTTTGTTGGAATCTGTGAGGCCCTTGGCACGGCTGGCAAATCTAGGATCTGCTTTGCACGGGAGGGTGAAACACACACACCGTGTGCCCTTCAAAAGGGGAGGTATTCCTCCACAACCACCATCACCACCACCGCCACCACTACCACCACCACCGCCACCCACCAAGCCGCGAAAGAACACTCGCGCCAAGAAGAGATGAACAGAGAAAGCATTCCGCTCGCGGCTCGCGACTGACAGTTGGCGAATGAGCGAGCGCAGCATGGGAGTATGGCAAATAGAAAAAAAACTCCCTTTTGAGAAGCAAAGGGGAGCATTCTTCGCTCACAATTATGCTTTTTTTTCGCGTGCGTGTGCGTGTGCGTGATAGCGCTCGAGTGGCCGTTGTTGCGAACCGCGCGTTAGTGCGGGCAAAACGCGAGAGATAACGCAGCCAAGTGTGCAAAAATAAAATGCGAATGTTATTGGGAGCGAAAGAGAGCGAGAGACTGAGAGAGCGCGCGTGAGCGCGGAATAACGAGAGAAACCGAGCTCCAACAACCTACCCCTATATTGGCGTGAGCGGAAGGAGAGAGAACTACCCCAACACGATAATGCTCCACCATTCCAGAAGATTGCGCTGTGTGCGTTTCGGTGCGAGTAAAACACCATCCCCCGGCGTATGGCAGTAGTGGTGACAGCAGCAGCAGTGAAGTATCACTTCGCCCATACCTCCCAAAGAGGGTTGACTCCAAAAGGCCTCCCCAAAAACGCAGCAGCTCTGTGGAAACTGCGGAAAACAGGAAGGCTCGCTGCTCAGATCGAAGGAATCGCTTGTGGGACAAAGGTCGTAACGCCGTGTAGCTCCTCGTGTCCGACGACGACGGCCGTCAGAAAACCGTGCACGGAGGAAAAACTCTCTCCACTCTCCAAATATACTCCTACCCCGTAACCCTCCCTCCCATGCGCCGTGTTGTGCCGTGAGCGCCTCGTGGAAGAAAATACAGGAAAAACCACGCGGAAAACTCGCGGCTGTTTGCGCTGCGTTAGCGAAAAACCGTGACACGAATCATCCTCATCGTGCGGCGTGTATTTGAGTCTGTGCCCTGTGTGCGAGTATGTTTGTGTGTGTGTGTATGTGTGTTTCTTCTGTCCGCCTGTGCTTTGACATGGTTTAGTGTGCGTATCACTCCACTATCGGGCGATTTGTTGTTTTCTGTGATTTTTGCTGATCAATTTCAACTATCCACGGGCTCCTTGGGAGAAATAGGCTATTGTTGTTCTACCGGCCTATCTTTCCACCCTTTCCAGCCTGTTTCGATCCCTGCGTGGTGTCAGTGTCAGTCGCAGGGACCCCTTACATTCCATTACGGTAATGTTTCACTTCCTTCCGTGTCTCGCTCGCTTGATGGAATCCAATTTCCCTGCGTCACATTCCGCCTCCTCGTGGCACGGGTCGTCCGCATCCCCGCATGCGAACAGGTTTAAGTTAATTAAGCAAATGAAAAGCGCGCACCAGCAGCACCAGCAGCACCAGCAAAATGTAGGCTACGGCAGTCCAGCAGGATGCCCTTCCGAAGGCCGGACCTATGTCGAAATGTGTGCTTTGCACAGCGCTACCGTCCTGGGAAATTGTGATGGCCGTAGGAACGTATGTGTGTGCGAATGAGTGTATGTGTGTGTGTGTGTGTGTGTGCGGGTGTGTATGCCAGAAAGAGAAAAAGAGCGGCGGAGCGACAGAGGGCGAGAAATTCGACGGTGTATATGGATATGGAAAATGAGTTCCCCGAGTGGCACCGTTCGTGATGAAAAACGGAGAGCTGTCACAACTGTGGGCAAAAAAGTGTCAACCGACGAGTCCAGCAGTCCTTCAACACAGGAATATTGGTGCTGCGGAATGCTCGTAAAAACATCCTGCGTTCGTGCGTGACGATGTGTGTCGGTGTCGTTGGTGCCCGTGTTGGCTGCAATCGATCATCAGCCGCTCCGGGAGCAGCACCCCGCTGCTGGTGAGCTTGTGTAACTGCCCATGTGGGGAAAAGCGGTGGAAAAACAGAGAACCGGGAGCTGTGCGCCTATACTACAGGCCAATCGGACCCAGTAGTGCTGAAGGGAAAGGGTGGATTTTTTCTCCCGCAGTGAATGAAACGAAGCAGAATATGTGAATAAAATGATCTCCAAATGTCATAACGGTGGTGCAAGAGGCAACCCACAAATGGATTAAAATGACTCCGGTACACGCTCTCGCTTCGAACAACGCTCTCCTGTGGGAAAAACCAGGAAAATGCTAACCTTGTCCACCTGTGAAGTCCGCATTAGCAAAAACTCATCATATCAAGCCTCCCTCCGCCCCCTAGCTCTGCCGCTGCCCTGTGCACCAGCCAACAAATGCCTAATTGTTGATTGTGAGCGCGAGCAAAGACCACCCGTCCCTCGCACGCTTTCTCCACGGAAAATTGAGTGAAAAGTGGAAAATTTGCCACGAGAAGAAATTCGTACCGAAACGATCTGTGTGTGTGCCTGTGTGTGTGTGTTTTTCGTTTTTTTTTTAAGCTCCATCATCATGTAGTGGGGGAAATGCTACGCTTTACTAGAGCACCACTACTGGCGCAGGAAAAAGAGAGAATGTTTCTACTACCGCCTGCTGCTACTGCTACTACTGCTGCTGCTGCTGGTGCTGGTGCTGGTGCCACTGCTGTCATCATCGTAGTAGGTTGTGCGCGAGACAAGTGAGAGGTCGTGTGCTGCTCAATCCGCTCTCTTCCAACACACTATTGCTCACGCTGAACGCACCACCACCACGGCAAAGGCAAAGGAGCTGGAGAAGAGCAATCCTTGCGTGTGGTGTGATGGCTCTTTGTTGAACGTTTGGGT
>JXXA01004714.1:0-10558 GCA_000956255.1 Anopheles punctulatus | reverse complement strand
AGTGAAAGAGAGAGAGAGAGAGAGAGAGAAGGAAACAGTATAAGAGTGCGAGTGAAACCCACCATCAGGTGCAGATGTCATACTTGCTGGAATGGCGATCGCAATGCTGCTCCACCGAGCCGGAAAAACAGCACACGGCCCCTGTACCGGGAATCGCTTTTAATAAAGATAAATTGAGGAGAAATTAAGATACGACCGGGCCCGTGTGCCGTGACCAGGAACTCCATCCACCCATCGAATGCGCTCGGTTTCTTCGCTTCGATCCACTTCGAACCGGCTGCTGCGCCACGGTTGGGGTTTTTGTTTTCGTGTTTTTTTTTTATCACCAGCGCTCGTTTCCGCTTATTCTGATTACGATCCAGAGACAGGGTAGCTTTCGTGTTCCCACACCGCCCATTCCCAAACCCTGCACCAGCTCGTCTGCTAATGATACAAACACGAGTGTTTGCAGCCGCCACCGGAATGGGAATTTTTATTGCAGCACAAACACGGCTGAAATGGTCGCCTTATTTACCGGAAACCATTTTCATTATCCATTTCCGGCTTCCAGAAGCCACCGGGTGGAAGGTAACGCACGCTGAAACGGACACTAGCAACGACAAGGATCTATACTGTCTCGAAAAAGCAAGAATACCCTCGTCCAAGGCCCATTTCCTAGGCGTAAGGTGTAGGCGCCTGAATGTATGCACACCTGCTCGCGGCTCTTTTTTTCCGCCTTGGACAGGTGCGTTCATTTTAGTCGGATAAACAAAACGGTGGGTTGGATTAACGAGAGCCAGTGAGAGAGAGAGAGAGAGAGAGAGAGAAGGAAAAAATAGAGAGAGATAGAGAGCTTAATTTTAGGATTTTGGTCCTTTGAACTGGATCTCAAATGGTCGCTACCAGTGCGTTCATAATTGAAGCACCCCGCTGTGTCCAGGGTGTGCATCCAGCGTCCATTTTAAATTGCGCATCAAAGCCACCACCATCCCAGCATGCACCAACTCGGGATCTACCAGGGAGCCCAGTGAAATTGAGTGACAAAATAGCGCATCATCCTAGAGCCAGTGCTTTTATTATTTAAAATCTCTAAACGTGAACCGGGCGCTGAAAATTGCTTGCGCCAGTCGAAAACTGTAACCGCGGGCCGTCCCGGGGAACGAACTCGGCGTGCTCGTTTGCCACAGCTTCACGGTCAATGCAGCGTCGGTGCTGGTGGAAAGTCTTCTAGTCGGGAGTTTTACTGCATCCTCTGGCGAGTGAAATATGTCACGCATTTGCACATTTGGCGTATCATTTATTTTTATGTATACCGTACAAATCTGCTATGGTTTAGAAGCAAAAGGCCTCTGCACCATCATTTTGGATGAGTTATTCATTTCTTGTAGGGTGCAACTTTAAAAGCGAAATAACGCAACAGAAAAAATTACAAAAAAAATGAATAAAATGAAATAATTAAATTCATTAATTTAATTGCGTTTATTACCTTTCAGACGTATTTGGACCAATCCTCGGAGTTCGGTTTCGTTTGTAGCGAAATAATATGGGTAGATTAAAAAGAAAAAGAATTTCAAATTAAATTTAAAACTATAAGTTTAAAAAAACATACTTTCAGTCGAAATTGAGTCGATATCAAATTAAAGAGTATTAAGTTGGAATTTCCATCGGAATAAGAATGTTTTGACGGTAAAAATGTAGTCGATGCACGAAAAAACACTTTCCGCTCGGTAAATTCTACTCAAACTACACTGTTCTTCTAAAGTAACTCTCGTCCAACGACTCCCCCGACACGTGAGCCACGCGTAACGAAATCGAGGCGTTCGAGCTCAAACTTCCCGTGCAGCGCAACGGCCACAGTAGCAAAGACCGTGCTTCAGGCCGGGCTGAGGATGCTGAAAAATTCATACCCGAATGCTTTGCGGGCATCGTTTGTTGCGAATGCATCGAGCAGCTTCCCACCTTTCGCGTGCGAAACACTTTGCCACGAGGTGTTGAAAATTAAAATGAAATAAAAACCGGCAGCAAGCCTGCGCTACACCGGCACCGTGTAAAACGATCCATCGATTCGTGGTGCTTTAGTGTTCTTCTGGCTGCCTGCCTGCCTGCCACCGCGATAAATCTACTCCATAAACAAGCCAAACGGCTGCGGGAGGTGGTTGTTTTATTGGCGTGGCTTTTGGCTTTTCGTTCGCTTGGGTTGCTTGCTGCCGGGTGAGTTTTAATCATGAACAGTTTGCTTGGCTGCATGAGTGTACGATTTTTTTTGGTGTGGATATTTTTTTTTATTAATTCAAGAAAGCTTCCATTCTGATGAAGAGAACGCTTGCCGCTACTTCGAATGAGCGCAATAAAGTGCACTACATTCGTTCAGGCAGTGGTTCGGTTATTTTCCGCCTAAAAGTAACTTTACATGAGGTTAAAATCGAAAACACTTTAATATTTACAAACATTGCATACATGAAGGCGCAATTTTATGCAGAAGACTGTTAAAAAAACACGAAAATGTTTTTAAAAAATCACAAATGTGTCTTAAGTAACAAAATCAACAAAAAATAACTGAAAACTTTAAAACTTCTCTGGAAAATACAAAAAAAGGATGGTTCCAGCTACCAAGGAAAAAAGGAGGAAACAACAGCGCTAAAACTTTCCGCGCGTTTGTTTAGCCTAAGTACGAAGAAGTGCTTTAGCCGGGCAGGCCTCTCGGGGGAACCATACCACGGTGTAATAAAGAGCACCACAGCGTTGCTGAACAATCCGTGCGCTCGCGTGAAAACTGCTTCACATTTGCCTGCACGAAGCGCAAACCAGTAAAAAAAAACCAAACAAAAAAACAAGCGGGAAAATAAAATACTTACAGCAAACAAAACCAAACATGCTCCCGCTCTCGGTGGGGAGCTTTGGGGATTTTTGTTTTGTTTTTTCGCTTTCGGTTCGCCTTGTTCCGAGCAGCGAGCGCTGTTAACATTCGCACGTTCCGCAAACAGTAGCGACTCGTGGCTCCCTACCGCGGGCACGATTTGATCCAAGCGGCGGACGTTAATGGGTGCAAATATATATATATTTATGTATGTGTATACGTGTGTGCGCGATGAGTGGAAATTTGTGCGCCATTTTTATGGAGTGACGCGGAAATGCTTTGTAGATTTGATGATATGCAAAGCTGATGGCACAGGGTTTAGAAACTAGCCGGTGTGGTAATGATATTGACGGCATTTTAAAGCCTAATTACGGAAACATTAAGAGAGCACGTTGAAGTTGTTAAAATTATAACATGTTTTACCATTCATGGTTATTTAAAGTTTAAATAAAATAAACTGTAAAGTTGAAGGAAAAAAAGAAATATTTTTTTCTAACTATAACATACATTTAGGCGTCATCTATGTCATGTCTCTAGAATGTCTGATATTTAGATTAAAAAATCGTTAAATAAATCTTTAAAAAAATTGTTAAATATTTACTTATTAAATCGTTTGTGGAGCGGATAGCAAAACTATGCTGACACCGTATATTTAGACGTAATGTGTGCTACTTCAACAACTTTGTTAAAGAAAAACTTGAAATAAATCTGAAAAATTAAAAATTTATTTTTAATAATTGGGCGAGCAAATTACCTAGTTTTAGGGCTGAAGGCTCCCTAAACGCAGCACGCCATTGCGTTTTTCTAACAAAAAAAATTAAATGAAGCTGCTCATCGCTGCCCGCCTGTGACTCCCACGTCCCGTGTGGCTTAACAACCCAACCCAACGATGAATTGTTGGCAGGAATTGTTTGCAGCCGGGGTAACCCACTCCCTGGTTTGTCAAACAACATGTTCCACTGCAGCACGCCATTATCGATAACGCACGAGCGCAATGCACACCGCAAGCGCATGTGACGCCCATCCGTTGCGCCGGAAGTTCGAAAAAAGGGAAAATAAAAACAACCCGCAACAGCGAACGAGCGAGTCGGGTGGGTTGGGGGAAGTTATTTTAATCAACATACGTCTGCGCGCCCATTTGCGAACGCACCCGGCCCGAGCCGGGCTGGCTGGTCGGGAAGATGGGAAATAGTTTGCTACCATCCACCGGAGCAATTTTCCACTCCAGTAGCCGACTGCCGCTCTCCGCGTTTAAGTAATGTGCTGCGGCGGAGGTCGCCCGCTTCTCATTCGTGGCCGTCCGTCAGCGCATGTCATGCTCGCGGTCGTTTCGCAAACTTCTCGCGGTGGCCGCTGGTATGCAACGTAATTATGATGCACCGCATGATGCGACGCACCGCCGGTTCGCTTCAGGCCAGCGGGACGAAAGACAACATTAAGTGGAACTTACGGCGCGCACCCGGGTGAGGCCTCTCGATGAGATGGAGAAACTTTGCAGCGTGAGTGTAACACGGCGAGGAAATGAAAATGGAGTTTGACAGTTTGCTGAGAGGAACAATTAATGTGGCAAAGCTGTGGGGTTACCACGGGAAGCTGCTTGAATAATGACTGTTCAAGTCATCGCAGTGCATTTAATACTTAAAAACGTCCACCATTTGGGAATAAAGTTGTTTTCTGTGCGCCAGACAGTATGCCAACTCTTGTTCTTTATTTATAAAATTAAATACTCAATTTGCTCTTCAAACACAATTGAGAATTTTTTTTTCTTAGCACCTCAGAGTGTGAAAGCTTATGTTCTTTTAAATAAATATATATTCATCTTGTTGTCGAAATTTAGAAAAATATCTGCGCCCGACGGTATATTACATGCGGTTTATTTCAGAAAACGCAGTTTTTCAATTTCTTTCTGATTTCAAACAAAAATAGACCATTCAAACAATCCAAGATACCATATGGATGATTTTTCATATCGATTTTTAACTATGAAAGCGGTTTAGCGCCTGAAGATATGCAATCAAAAAATGCAATGCAAAATTATTATTTTTTATTATAAAACGTTCTTTAAACACACCAAATGCGTTTCAAATATAAACTCTCTCCCTAACGAGTACTTTTCTCTTTCCTATTCAAACAGATTCCTCATCTTGAGACGCGCTGGGATTATCGATTGCGGCGTGAGAGTTGCCTGGTGAACCTCTATCCTCATCCGAGCACCCTTTCAAAGGTAAGATTGAGGTCTGGCAAAACGGGGACAATTTATTACTTTCTCGTGTGGTGCCGGGAATGGAGGTAAGATTAAGCTTGAGCGTACTTTCTTATTTTAGCTCAAAGATCAAACGTTCGGCCACAAAATGAAACAGCCCACGCGAGTCGTGTAAAAAGGAACTTCACTAATAAAAAATAATAGAAAAATCGGGTTCCAGACACCAATTCGACCAGGCTCTCGGAGTATCGTAAGTAAGGTAGGATTTTTCGTCCAAATCGTATCGAGCAGCAGCGGAACGTGGAACCAAACTGCAGTCTCCACAAAACAATAAATCCAATTATACCCCTTCCCTAAAAGCGTTCCGCATCTGGTGGGGATTCCTGGCAAATGCATCGACACTGTAGAGATGCTTACAAAATGGAGAAAAACTGCTGCTCCCGGAGCAAACCGTGCAGAGGATTTTCCGAGAAGACATTCTGCCGGTTTTTCGGCTGCAGCCAGCAATAGGAATGCTGGCATCGCATGCCGAACCAGCATTTAATGTGCAACGAGGGGCGGGTATC
The DNA here is from genome assembly GCA_000956255.1 of Anopheles punctulatus. NCBI lineage: Eukaryota > Metazoa > Arthropoda > Insecta > Diptera > Culicidae > Anopheles > Anopheles punctulatus. The sequence goes on along the minus strand of JXXA01004714.1, from coordinate 4,953 downwards.
GATCGGAATTAGCATCCGTTGTAAATTCCTTCCCCCCTCCCGCCACCTCCGTTGGTCACCAGTAAAGCGCCAAAGCCAGTCGAATCGAAATGCATGCCCTCCCCGCATTGTTTTCTCTCGATCTCTCGAAGCGATAGGGAAAATTGGATTCATATTGGCATCGTGCAGCGGCGCAGTTGGATGTAAATTTAATTTGTGGCTACATTTTGCTGCTAAATTCTAAATGCACCGCCGGCTGAGCTGGGCCGGAATAATATTTATCCCGCATCGTTGCGCCACTCGGTGCGGCAGGCAGCCTCGTTTCACCATGCATCGTTATCGTGCTAGGGATGTACAGGTCCTCTTCAGAGCGCATCGTTTCCTTGCTTTGTGGCCAGTAGTGCCTTAAAGTATGCAAGGCTCTAGACAAACAGCAGTTTGATTTTTTTTGGGGCATCACAAAGAATTTTAATTGAATTTACAAGCACAGCCTTACGAGATCGATATCTCAAATTTGTTCTGTGCGATTTGCATGCTTTTATGGAGCAGTAAGACTAGAAAATTTGATAAGTTTGCAACATACAATATTTAAATAATGTAAATAAATCGTTTTTAAGACCCTAATGGTAAAATAAAAAATTCATGCTTGCATACATTTAGGCGATTTCACCGCATTATTTGATATTTAATGAGCAAATAAAATGTGTCTAGGAAAATTGTATTAAAAGCAAGGTAATCTTTCTGTTCTGACATGCCTAATTAACGCCTAAATGTACGCAAACTCAACATACCCATCATCATCGCCGTCGTTACTGCTGAAAGTGGGCAGTTTCTCGTCAACAAAAGCGGCATCGCCAATCGAATCAATTCAAGCTCTCGGTGCCCTCTGATGGATCCTTCTTGTGTGGACCGGTGCGCCCACAAAACCATCGCAATAACCACTCCAGCGTCTGTTGTTAATTCCTTCCGACAGCGCTCAAGGGCCACTCGGTGCAACAATCACCCATCGAGTGGCCCTAGCGAGGATTCACCGCCGGTCACGTTGGCACAAGCCGTCATTTGAAACCGCAGCCCCGAGTGCCCTTAGAGCCGAAGAGCAACAATGTAGCTCACGTTTCCGAGACGCCAACGGCGCGAGCATTCCGAACCGTGGACGGTCGCGCTCGATGCAACGCAGACAGACCCGTCTCACACACCCGGCTTTGTTTCCGTTCGCAGGCGTACGTCGATCTGGTGGCGGCATGGGGCTGGAAGTCATTCACCATCATCTACGAGACGAACGAGGGCCTGGTGCGGATGCAGGAGCTGCTCAAAGCGCACGGACTCTCCGACTACCCGATCACCGTCCGCCAGCTGAGCGACTCGGGTGACTATCGGTAAGATGAGCTTTCGTGCCAATGCGAAGCATAATGATTTCGCTTTAATTTGTTGTACATTTCATTTTAAGTTTGCTCATTTTTTATTCCATTTTTCACGTGAGTGAACTTCTCACTTTCGAGTTTAAGTCCATCATTGAAAGATAGTCAATAATTGAAATATTTCTTCAAAGCTAATGTTTATTGTGCTTCAATACCGACATTTTGCACTTGTGTGGGTCTCTCCATTCAAAAATAGTTAAAAATACGCCTGCATTTATGCAATCTGCACAACGGCACCGAATTTGAGTTCGTTTTGTCGTTTTTCTTATTTTGTGAAAGCAAGCAAACGTGTTATAAACTGATACAAAACTCTTCAATTAGTAAGTCATCGTATAAAAATTGTATTTTTTTTTGTGAACGGATACTTCCACCCAAAGCGTTTATTCACTTGCTCAAAGCGTTTCTTCACGCTGGGTTATGCACTTTCCCAGCTCCAGTGCAGGAGTCAGCAGCAGGCACATGTTTAACGAGCACCGAGTCGGGGTAAATTTAATTTGTAAATTACTCAAAACTTCTCCACCGCCCGAAAATGGTGCCGAAAGTTCACCGTGCAGCACAGCTTTGGAGATAGTTAGACAAGCGACACACTCGCTCCACCATGCCACCATGTGGTTGGCCTGGAATGTTACCATGTGGAGTTGCAGTTCGTGCCAGCGGGTGGTCAGTAGAGATGAAGAACTCCCACTTGGGGGGGGGAAGCTGCAGCAATTAGAGCACCATTATTAAGGGAAGCACTCCACCCACGGTGCGCGAAAAACGATCCGAGAGGAGCGAACGGTTTCCGGATTCGTCGACGCCGAACGCATCCGTCACGCAGGTGAAATTAATTTCTCTGTCGCGTACTTGCGACACACACACTCACACAAACAAACACGCCCTAAAATTGACTCCCATCGAGCCAACCGCGGCCACATTTGCGCCTGTAACGTGCACCGTAAAGGTCAGCAAACCGAGGCGAAGCGGCAGCTTTATATCGACCCCGCTGTCAGCATTTATCATCCAGCTTCCCGGGCTTCCTCCCGTGGGCATTTTCCTCCCGCGGTGTCTCATTAAAATGGTCGCAATGTGGGGCGAGTGGGGGCGCCAAACAAACAAAATAAAAGCGCGACATCCAACGACCTGGTCACATATTTTCGCCCTGCATCAGAGGTGGATGGTGTTGCTGCTCGTGTGTCGATGACGGAAAGATTGAAGGCTGAACACGTATGAAAATAAATTTAAGTTGATTTTTTTTTAATATTTTCATACCTCATGCATATTCATGTTTGGATGCATAAATTTTCTAAAAATGCCGAAGACGTTCGGATAGATTTATCGTCTTAATTTGTCATAATTTTAAGCACTAAGGCTTCATTTTCCCACACTCGAGAGAGTGCCAAACTTGTGACGCCTAAATGTATGCTAAAACTGTAAAAAATATTTCAGATAATTAGTCTATCTAAAATTACCTTCTCGCTTGATGATGTTTGGAATCACACCAACAGAATGTATTTGAGATTTTTTTTAAATTTTAGTTTATTTTTGAAAAAGCAACCTTTAATTGACTACATACATTTAGGCGTTACACACTGTAGGACTTGATGAATATACGGTGAATATCGCATCGCATCCCCATGCGAACCGGGCGATGCTACGTATATTTCATTATCTAACGGTCAAGTATCTCGTGTTCCCATTTCCCTTCCCCCATCCCTCTGCAGTTTATTGGCGAAGGGTACAATTTATATGAATTTTCAAATTGAAATTTGTTTCAATTGCCATGCGCACGGGGACGTACCTTTGCGAGATCTACTAGACCCGGCCGGTGACGAACGTTTCGCGATGGACTCTGCTGCAGAACGGCTGCGATGCCAACCGCACACATTATTGGGACGCGAACAGGAGGGATGAAAACACGATGATCAAACACTTCCTTTCCTCGGTGCTCGCTAAGGGCGATCTCTCACCAAAAACAAAAGGGACATTACTCTTACAGACCATCCCGAGCCCCGCCGTGTTTTGCGGTTCCATTGCAGTAGCGAGGCGTGTGGGGGGAATAGCATCAATTTTACATACCTACGCACACACGCAAACAAAAGCCAGCACAACCCGCAATTAGTCATATTGGTTACGTTTGACCCTCCCTGTAGCATCCCTGTGGTGGGAGGAAAGGGGACCTCAAAAATGGCGAAAATGGTCGGAAAATTTACTGCAACGCAGCAAACCGCACAACATACCACTTTCGTTGAGCGCTCCCATTTTTACACCCCAACAAACCGGTCGCGCATGCTGTGAAATGTTATTTTTATTTTTATTTTTACCACAAACCGGGCACGTTTGCAAACATGTTTGCACATTCCGCCATTCTCATTTTTCAGGATCGTGATACAAATAAAAAAAACCAAAAACAATAAAAAAGCGCTAAGGCATATGTTGATTTTGTCGGTCCTTTTTACATTTTTTTCTGTTTTTTTCTGGACCCTCCCTTCGGGGACACGCACACCCACGATCCCGATCAACGCGGGGCGTGTTTTGGGTCACGTTATGGTATTGTTTTGCATCGCCGCCTCTGCTTGAACCGAAACCGAACAACCGAACAATGGGCAACAAAGCAAAATAATAAAAAAGGCACCATCAGAACGGTTCACTCAGTGCCGCTCGTGTTTAGCCGTTAGCGCCATTACCGAGCGTAAGGATTAAAAATACTGGTCGTATACTAAAAAAAAAACTTCTATTTATCCGCGGTTCAACACAATGGGACCTACGATAGCCTCTGAGGGATTAATGTCTACCATGCGTGCGATTTTCAGCAACACGTTGAATGCAGCTGCTTGTTCCCACTCTCGGCAAATGCGGATCGAAATTACATTTGCGGCACCATTTGCGCGCAGGCAGATAATTAAGGCAGTTTGAGCTGCTAATATTTCTCGCACGATAACGCCTGCCAGCATGCAATGCGTTCAACATTCATAATTTTTTCATACTTCACCCCATGAAATGCATACTCTCGGGCGCAAATAATCAAATCAGTCGTGCAGTATGCAGTCCGTACCGCAAAGCCTCCCCCAAACGGAGGCTAGAAATCGTAAAATTGGTCAGAAAATAATACCGTTGCCGCTCATAAGCTCGAGCGGAATCGTAAATGGGCTGGAATGAGCTCCTGGTTGGAAGCGCACGGGGGCACAGCCAGCTGTAAAGCCACGAAAGCGACCCATTTGCCATTTGCCCACCGTCCCGGCGAATCGATTTCCATCTCTCGCCCTGTGTGAATTACAATTTCAGCGAAACGGTGCCGGTGACGATGATGATGACGGTGCTTACCATTATGGCACTGTTACCGCCGAGCGCCGGAGGGAGAGTGCGCACGCTCCGAACCGAAAACCCGGTGGCGGAACGGCAAATGCATTCTAATTTTCCGCCCGGCTTGCGGCGGGCATGGCTTTCGTTCGTTTTCCGACCGTGGGACGCATTTGTGCGCAGTTTTCGCAGTCGATTTGCTCGCCGGTAACGAACGCTTTCTGATTGAGTAAAATCAGACATTTTGTGCGACATTTATCGTACATGAAGACATCCGAGA
>JXXA01004711.1:0-11494 GCA_000956255.1 Anopheles punctulatus | reverse complement strand
TATTTTAAATTTACGTTCGTGGAAAAATAAGCTCTGAAGAACACGCTTCCTAGTGGCGAATCTTTTTTGAAAGCTTTTCCAAATCGCAACAACTTACGAACGAGCTAACCATGTTATAATTTCCATTCTACCGGGCTCGTTTGGTCGGAGCGGTGCGGCAGTGCGCCCCACGAATGCATCTCAAATTTATGACCCAAACCCGTTTGGAGTTTACAGCGTGGCAAAGTTTTATCACGGCACACTCGCGCACAAACGCACTACGGTTCGGGTGCTCCAGTACGGGCCATTGAAAGGTGAAAACGCGACGGTGGAAACCGTGCCGCGATAGAAAAGATGTAATTTTCAGCCTTTCGCTGCAAAAGACTCGTCGGTACGGCACTAGTGCCAGGGCCAGGTCGTCAAGGCGTCAAGAAGATAATAAACCTTCCTCCTACCCTAACCCTCCATCTCCCCGTCTGCTCCAAAAACTGGCAGCAGACTTTTCAACGCCATCTTACGGGTAAGTGCTATTATGTGCGCGTTCCAATTACAAAGTACAGCAATCAGGACGTTCCATTGAAGCTGTCGGTGGTGGATGCGGGAGGAATCTGAAACAATTCGCGACTTACGGTGGCTGTTGGGGTGGCATACGCAATTTCTACGTTCCTTATGACGGGACGAGAAGCACTTAGATGCAGAACGCTATTTTACAGCAACACCAGCAACCCGCATTACCTCCGCAAGTACTAAATCCTAGCCAGGGCAGGATAGGAATCGACACTCTCCAACCCGACAGATGGCAAGACGAGGACTCCGGTTGCGGGCGAAAAAAGATGCCAAGCATAGTCAACGCATCAGAAACATTGCCGCATAAAGTCAACGCTATCTTTGCGGTCCTCCTCCACCAACCACCATATCTGCCTCGAGTACGGCGTTTCACTGCGAAGGCGTACATTAACGTGCAGTTGTTAGTTTAAGTATACCCTCTTTTCGCACCACTTACTTTTTGACACCTCTTTCCACAACCGTTCAGGGCTCTAGGCGTTATTTTGTGACACCTTCTATCTTTTAAATCAGCACGAGTGTCAGAATTCGCGCGTTCTTTAAGATCAGTTCAAAATATTCCGCGTATCAAGCACGGAAAACAACCGAAAATCTAAAAAAAAATACATTACGAAAAATTAAATTTTTGCGGTACAAAAAATAATTACTTGAAACTTGAAAGATATGAAACTTTTAACAACTTTTAAAAATTACTAGTAGTTAAAAATTTCAAGTTGTCATCTCCTCAGAGAGGAAGCATTATGTTTTCATAATAGTCCACATTTTATTTGAAATATATAAATACGAAAAATATGTTTACAAGCAGTGTGAACTAATAAAGATATTAAATTTAATTAGATTTCGAAAAACCAACGGAAAATATGACAAAAACTTAAACTGCCATTTATTTTGGAATGTTTAATGTAATTTCAAAAACTTGATTTAACGCTGTGTCAGAATGAACGTTCAAATGAAATGAAACTTATTAATGCTGTATATTATCATTTTATTGCATGGATTTTTTTTTCTTTTCTCTAGAATATTGATATACACCATTATTCTTTTATAAAGTATTTGACCAAATTGTTATCGTTCAAACATTTATATATATTTTTTTTTTGTTCGGATACATAATTCACTCTTGCAGTATACCCAAAGGAAAACATATGCTCATAGGGATACACAAAAAATTAAGTTTTTTACTTATAAATCAATTAAACGTAAATCTTGCTAGCCTTGGAACGAAAGCCAAATGCTCTTGCATCAACAACTCGCCCAATATCGCTTCCTCCTCAATCCCATCGATCAGGTTTCTATCGAGCGACGTTCACTATCCGTGAACTTAACTTGGAGAACGATTTTTCAACACGATCTTGAACGTCTTTTCTCACGCTCTGCTTTTTTATTGTTTCATACGCAGCAGCTTGTACGATACAAGCAATATGACTAAAGCTCGGACGGCAACCCAGTGCCCGGTATCGTTTTGTTCGCTTCTCGCCGTACCTCCTGCGACGGTGGCGTTGAGATAAGTAATTGCACTAATTTATAAGAAATTTACACCAACCACACCACACACAAAATACAAAGTGCCGTTTTATGCTGGCCGTGCCCGAGGGATACCGACTACCCGTTGCACCCATCAATTTCATGGAAACAACGTTACACAGCGACCCGTTCCTCGGTTGATGGTTCCTATCGATTCCATCCGATCTGACGCCCGGATTCACTGAAGTGGTGGGTATTTTTATCCTCTTTTTTGCTGATGGCTGGTTTGTTTGCCGGTTCGTACTACCTCCGGTACGGTTAATCTAAAATTCAAATAACACATCTACTCCTTCTAAGACCTACCTACTTAACCTTCCTGACACTTCTTTCCCGCACCATCCACACATCAAGCTGACCATCATCCGGATCGTGTATTTTCATCCCACATTCACCCACGGTCCGCGAGCGAACGGCAAATCATTCCAAATTCACGAGCACGCCTTACCCACGCCGGTTGGGCGAGGTCTAACACACGGGAGCGGGCGCAGCATGTCTGTTTGTCTTCCAACACACCTACGAGCATCTGCGGTCAACGGGGTTTCGGAGAAAAATGGCGTAATAAAGCAAGCATTATCACACTCCGCACATGAACTCAGAGGACGCACTCGCCGTTCCGGGGAATCGTGCTCGCTAGGGCGCAAAGTGTTCTGCTGGAAAACATTTCATTACACATAAATTACTGTGCTGCCAATGGTGCCACTCCAGGGCAGCTTCCGTTGGTGATCATCCTTTAACCCGCGCAAATAAAAGCGTAGCTGTAGTATACTGCTTTTCCTGCACCATAAATGGCACACAAGTCGTCTCACACCCAGACGAGAGTTGTAGTGAGAGTAGCTGAGTTTGCAAAACGAGTTTTTAGATGATTTCAAAAAACATATAAAACATGTTTATTATTATTTTCCGTTTTTATACACTTCAATACTAGAATTTTTATTCAGTGTGAACGACCAGGCTCTTCATAAAGGATTTCGTGTTATTAATTTTTTTTTAAGAATACAGCTTTAGAAACCATTATTAACCATTAGCCATTTTATTAAAAAACCACATCAAATTGTAACTAATATTTCCTCGCTTAATATCTTACCAGATCCAAATGAGAATGCAATATCGGTTCAGTCGTGTGAACTTTTTCTAAGAATATATATTTTGAAATTTTCCTTTCCAATAGAAACACAGTATTTCGTACTAACGATCAATATTCCATCACTAATCGCTATTACTTCGGGCATAACTGTACGGATGCAGTGTAATTACATCACCCAGGAATCGAAAAAAAAATCAATAAAAAGAGAAAATCAGGGTCCGGAAAGTGAGTAGTATCCTGTTTGTACGCTGACCAAGTACACGATGCTCCGATTTCCGCACCAGAGCACGGCACTGCATATAATCGTGCTGCACAGCTTCGCTATTCATGTGCACATCACACCATCACGCCCGAATGATTCCTTTGGTGGCGTTGCTGCTATCGAACCAAAAGCAGCAGCACCGCATATGACTCCACAGCTCTTCCACAGCTCATGTCCAAGAGCCGTTTTGATAAAAAAAAAAACGGAAGTGTTCCCGATATAGGGCTCCATTTCCAACGATTTCAACGCGAACCCTTCACCATAATCCCTGCACCGAGCAGGAAACTAGAGTGATATGCACATCTGCCCCCTCTTTCGCGCCACCATTCGCTCGTCATCGCTCTGGTCCGGGAATGCATACACCCGTAAATACTTCACCCCACTACCGGACAATATACGCGCCCAGATAATATAAACAATGACCTGCCATGTAAGTAGGATGAAAGTTATCTGGGTGAATAAAATATCCCGGCCAGGCCGGGGCTTCTTTACTTCACCCACAGCATGAGTCTATGTTTCCACAAGTTTCATTCACTCCACCCCTGTCTGTCCTGCCCAGCACCTGCCACGTAAGTAACTAGCCTTCATCCCACAAGGGTTCCCGAGTTCCATATGCATCAATCTATTGGCCAGCGGCTGCCGTTCGCACGAGCCGGTTGCAAAAGGTACGGAAAGCCGACAGAGAATGATGGCAATGGCACTCATTTCTTGTTATCCTTTCTCGCCCGTCCCAGCCTAGCCCACCTAGCTTCAGCGTTAGCGCTAGTTTCGTGCTGTGCATCGGTCAAATTACTTTTTCCCTCCCTTTCCCTACACGTTCCCTCGTCGCGGAGCTGAAACTACTGACGCGCGCAAAAATTTACGTCAACATGCGTTCTCAGAACCACGTCAAGAAGGCGACCAGAAGGAATTCCCGAAAAAACTTACGCAGTTACGAGCTGGCAAGGGGCGTGCTGGCTTACTTAATGATTAATCACGGTCCAGAGATGGTGGGCAGCAGGTGGACGATTTGGGTGCGGTGCGTTCTACTTAAACTTTCGCGGTAGTGCAAGCGAGAACTAGATTATACTTTTTTATCTTCTTATTTCACCAAAAGGCTCATCAGAAATAGACGGTTGGACCGGATTGGGTGGAGAAACATTTCTGATGTCGTTGGAAGATGTATCTAAAAACTCTCACGCTCACTCGAACTTGCCAGCTTAAACATGCCATTGAAACATGGCAGCTAAATACTTTAATCATAACTATATTTCAGTTGCGTTTCGCAACTGAGCTTTAATTTATTGTTGTCCTTTAATATTACATTTTCCAATATTTAATATGTTTAACTTTTTTACAATAATTATTTTAAAAAGAAAAATAACTTTAGCTTGCCATTTAAAATGAGTCCTTTGACGTCAAAAAATAGTTGGTCACTGGTGATTTAAAGTGAAACTGAGCTACGCTACCCTACGATACGATAGATTCACCTGTCCCCGACTTTTACTACGAGTATCCGCCCCATGTCGGTATAGTTTTCAAAGAACCACATCCTCAAACGAACGATTTGAATCGGAAATGGAAAGATCACTTCCTCATCGCCGCTCGTGTCGAACATTTCTTCCTTTATTGCATACAATTTTACAATTGCCACCGAACACAATGCCGTACCGTAATCGCTACTCGATATTTTACCATGAGAATTGAGTTTCAGCAAAACAGAAAAACTTTCATCGTTCAATGCAACTGGAGATGGTTGCAGTGCCCATAAATTCAGCGCTGATGAATACGAACCCGGTTCCTGGGATATCGCTATCGTAATCGGAAGAGAATGGTTGAACTGTTTCTTCACTGTGATCGGGAAATGTTTAAGGAAGCAATAACCGAAACGAACCGAGCTGCGAGTGAACTATCTGCGTCAAAATTGCAAACCCAAGCGTGTACCGTATTGCCGCAATTCGATTGCAGGACGCTGATATCGGTTTCTTCCCTGCGGTGCTGCGGATTTGCACCACCTTCAGCGGGCTGGGAAAGGAAGGATTTACGATAATGTTATAATCAAAATCTATATTTTATGATTCCTTCATCCTTCACGCGACCAGGATGGCGCACCCGACGCTGCGCTGCACGAAATTTTCGGCAAGATTTGACTGGATCGAATGGGAATAACAAAGAAGCTAACTCCCGGAAGAGTGTAGCACCATTTATCGGCCAGCGCCCTCATGCGCCTTCCTACCAGCACTCCCGAAAATCGGCCCAAACCGAATTCGGACCCATTCGAATGAACATAAAGGGAAAGAAATCAAAAGCAACCCCGATTGCTCGCTTCGGGGGCTTCTTCCAGGCGTCTCTATTTCAGCACACGAGTTTTTCGTTAATAAAAATGGTCCCAAGTCCAAAGATAAACCCAAACGTTACGGGGAAAGGGATACAAATGTATCGCATATCTCTATGAGAGCCTCCCTGTGTGTTTAAGTCTAGGTATGTGTGTTTGTATGTGTTTTTTTTGTTGTGAAGGTTACGAGCTTAAGCCCGCATTTTTCTACGGATTTTCCATTTCCCGCACCCTGCATTCCGGCACGTCCGTGGAAGCTTCAACGGAGGCCGCGAACAGTGACTGGAAAAGATGAAGGATTACGACCCACTAATTTGAAGGGCAACCATCGGGAAAAGGCTCCCGATGGTCGAGCTCCCGCTGCGGTCCAACGACTAGTGATAATGGATTTTCGACACTGTCAACCACATACGTCGTAGTAGATTCGTGTCTTTTACTCTCTCCCTCTCACTCTCTCTCTCAAGCATCGTTGGAAAATTGAAGCAGTACGAGAGCGCACGAGAAAGCAAGTTTAAAAGGGACATGCAATTTATAACGGATTTGTATCGTGGCACGGATAATTTATGACTCCCACACCCAGTACGCCACCATCGACCGATGCTGACCGAACGGACGCTTTCGGTCGCTTTGGTACAAATATGATTTTTATCTCCCATGATACACAGCACTGAAGAGAGCTGGGATGGATAGTGGCTAGTAATAATAATAATAATAATAACGCAGCATAGTGAACAGGACGGAGAGCAAGATGAAGCGAACCTATTTTCCAGCAGTTCCCTTTTTGTTTGGTAGATTGTGCCACATCACTTACCACAATCACAAAACCCAGGCTTCAAATGAACGGGTGAAACAATTTTAAAGCACCGATCATAATTTCAACCCTGCTCAACGCACCGAATCGGCCCTGTACCGAAGGCGGAACGTGATAAGAACAGCTCGTTTTCCGCAACTAGAGAGATTTCCTCTGCCACAACCCAGCGCCAAGTAGCGTTCTTTCGCGTTTCGGAAAATTCCACACACTATCGCCGTGCCGGAACGAAGTAGTGTTGATCCAGCGTGGAGTAATTCATGGAATAATCAAAATTAAAGTAAAGTTAACCCACTCTCAGAGCCCCAGATAATGTGGGGGGGGAGGAGGGGGGTCCGCTACGACATTGAAGCGAACGGAGGAAGCTTATCTCGAATTTTAAATGCACCGAAACTAGTGCCGCACCGACAGCAAGACGTCCAGACCGCTGAAGAACGCAAGGAGTAAGAAAGTTTACAGCAAACGAAATGAACGTTTATTAAATTGAAAACGATCCCACGCCCCGACGGACGGATTCGTGGCGCGTGATATTTGCTTCCAACCCGATTTGGTCGATGCCGGAAAATGCGTCGAACCCGTAAGCTCTTGCGGATCTACGGACGGATGCCCGGCGCCTCCGTCGGCTGACGTTGTGATTCTTGCAGAACCAAACGAGACGCTGCCGTTTATCGTTTACATTTGTTCTCATTTTCGTTGAAATGCTGGGCCGGAAAAACAAAACAATGGAAAAAAACGATTGGTTCGCGAAACGATTGCGATTGTAATGGGGATTTGGTGGCAATGGCCGAGTTCATGCTCCGTCGCAAGAACAAAAAGCGTTCCGCATCAAGAAGGTTCGATCGGGCGCACAACAAAATACATGGAGTTCATATATATGAGTGTGTGTGTGTGTGTTTGGTTCTTCTTATTCGTCCGGTAGCATCCGGTAAGACGCATGTTTGAGACAGCTCGAATGTAAATTGATAAATATCATCCCGTCCTGTTTGATCGTTTTAGCTGGTCTGAAAGGGGGGAAGGAAAAAGCAGAAGACGAACAGTAAACGCTAACAAAGGCTAACGTATAATCGTATCGCCACGAAAAGCTCGGCCAAGTGCACGATGTGCCCGCTGCAATCATCGTTCTCTTCCGGGCTTGTGAGCGATAAATAAATCCGGTGGCAAATACCGGACCGTGTTTATGCTAGCACCGGCTCGGGTATTATGTTGTAGTACGGAAACGGCAAACACGCATCGAACCGTCTCCCGTCACGACATTTGCCCTTTGATCCCACGGATCTACTTATTGAACCCGTTTATCGTCAGCTTCCCGGGCACGATGGCGCCGTTGGCGGAAAGGCATGCTAATGCGGCGGATAATGGTGCAAGGCCGGTTTTGACAATGTAAATTGCGAACCGAAACACAGCAGAACGATTGTACAGCCACCACGGCTTACTGCGATAAATGTGCGCAATAGAAAAGTATCAAACGGAATCAATGCGTCTCGTTTATCCTGCAATGAACGTAGACGGGCATCCCGAGCGCAAATTCGTACGGCTCCATTAAACGATTGATAAATTTCAATTTCATTAAAAATAATACCACTTCCGGGGAGGGTGAAGCTGGTTTCTCGTTATATCTTCACATCCGCGCCTGCCTCCAACACCGGCGGTGAGAAAATCCACTGTCGCAAGCGAAAGTTTTATAATTTATTGGATGATTTAAATTGCCCATCCCAAATATCACCGTAAATTTATGCGTATTTCATTCCCACCAGCCCCTGATGGAGCTAGCATTACACGGGGCAGGCACCCTCTTCAAAAGTGAGTGTTGTAAGGATTTTTTTTGCTTTGCTTTTTGCTCACGCGAACAATCGCACGCGCTAAAAAAAAATGTGTCAACATGTTTGGTTTGGGTTGGTGGTAAAGTTTTGCAAAACATTTTGGTTTTGTAAAACATGGTGGCTTACGGGTACGTTAAGCGATATTTTGAAGAGTAGGCAAGTTCTTTTGTTGGACAATGCAATTGTAGCTTTCGGTGATTACTAAATCGATGCACCAATCATTCATTTTGAAAATAATTAAACAGAATGATTATAAGGTGGTACTGCAAACATTATTATGACTAAACAAACTAGAATTTTCAAAAATTTTATGTTTTCCACAAATAAAAAGGAAAAGGAAAAATAATTACCATTGGAAAAGGCATCATTGTATCATTTTTAAGTTTATTCATTGTATTTGCCTAAAAACATGGCAACTGTCTTCCAAATTTGATGATACATTTTTCTTCCAGACAGCTTCAATAAAACATTGCGGATGAATATTTATTTTTTATTTATTTATAGAAGAAACGGCCTGGCCGTATTGCTACTGCGGATGAATATATTAACCAAAAAAATGACGTTTGATAAGACAAAGTTGATCCAATCATTTAAATTGTGCTCTCAAAGAGAGGATTTTTTTCAGACAAAAGAGCCTCATTTGCTTCCTTAAAATAGTTTCCGTTTCAGATTCTTACGGTGTAGTTTAGCTAAAAAAAATTATATAAAATCACTTCAAATTCCAAAGTCCAACACTGAAACTCGTATTTTTTAAAAGCAGCTCAAAAAGTTTCACCATTCCCGTCCGCATCATTTCGGCCAACCTTACGCGCTCGTGTCGGTAATGCGATGCGACAAACCCGAAACGGACACCTCTATAAAAATCAATTGCCGGAAATTGAAGCCGAAGGGCCATTTCTTTCGCGCTCGCGCCCTCTTTGTTTGCCTCCAGTGCGGCACGGTGGCGGCAACAATGTGGCACCGGTCAGCTCGAAGTTCGCCTCCCCCCCCGCTAAGGCGCTCGTTATTGCCAGCGCGTGCAAGTTACCACAGTTCCAAGTCGAGGTGAAGGAAAATGTCCATTTTATTGGATTGCAGCATCCACGCGTTCTCCGCGGGACGCCGGGAAAGAATTACTCAGCCCCGAAAACGACTTCACCATTTCGAGGGAAACCGGATGTAGCAAAGGGACCGTAGGGACGTTTCACTACTCACACCACCTCCCTCGGCACCCGAGCAGGCGTAAATTGTGGCACAAAAATAGCTCCTAATAGCCGTCAGGGGAAGCAAAACCGTGCACTTCTCACTAAAAGATAAATCTTATTTTTATGGAAAATTCATTAAAGTAATGAAAAAAAACTGAGCGGAACTGTGATCGAGTCCTGCTGCCACGAACAAAAAGCCAATGAACAATCGAGATTCTGATCTAAATCACAACAGAAAAATCTGAGAAAGAAGGAGAGAGAGAAAAAACCCTGTGCGAGAATAAGTCCGCAGCGCTAGGTGTTCACACTTTATTACGGTTGCTTTCATTCGAGTGGATGAGAAGGACAGAGAATACATGTAATGAATTCACGCCCTACCGACCTTCGGCTTCACCAGCACTTTGAATGAATTGGAGCGCACAAAATAATGTGGAAATGTATGCGATTTGTACGCCCGTTACATGTAATCCCGCATAAACTGACCATTCTTCTTCCACCGATCGGACATGATCGGCCTAGCTTTATGTAACGTGCTAAGTGAATGAAATCCGGTGAATTCGTTTGTGTTGCTAATGTTTCTCAGCAGGATGCGAAGGAAAATTCATGTGCGAACAGCTTCGGCAACAAATTGCGGAGCCAACCAAAGAATATTTCATATTCGTTAAAAATTTAATTCAAATTTTGGCCATTCAAAAAAATATAGCAAATGATATCATACAAATTCGTTGGAAATTGAATTGACTAATAAGAAAGTTAAACCTTTCTTTCAACGAATCCTTCCAGAAATACAAACCTCAGGAACCAAACTTGTCCTATGGTGTGTCTAACTTGTAAGTAATCGCGTCGAAAACGATTGATGCCCGTGTGCCTGAAGTAAAGTTTGATGAAACAAAAACCAAACCATTCGGAAGCTACCGTTCTGACGCCGTCGCCATGAAACGTCCTCATCACTCGTCGCCCTCAAAACCGTGCCGTGGTCTCATCCGGTCGGCCTGTCATCGTCATCCCGACATCGGGAGGGGCTAATTAATTCACTCTTCAACTCTGGGACTAAACTTTCTGCCCCGACCCTGCCGTTCCCGACGATGATGAAAGATAGTTTTCGAATGAGCACACTTCTTCCGCATCCGCCGTCCCGATGCCGGTCTTCTCGCAGCTCGCACCGCATCTTCCATAAGCATCGGATCAGATCGCCCGCTTTTTATCGCGTCGGCACCAGTTGAAGGCCCGTTACGATCCGTTCAACCACATCTAGTGTACCGGGGAGGGTTCGTACCCATCGCCGAGAAACGGACGCCTGCAACCCGATAGAAAAGCACAAAACCCGGATATCCGTCCCGGACCTGCGGAAACCGCTCGAGCCCCATGGTCTAGCGAACTACCGAAAGATGTTGTCAACCAATCAAAACGGCTCAACTTTATCGTCACCCCGTGTGGCCTCTTCCGCGGATTGCCTTGCCCGCTGCGGGAAGTTGATCCCGAAAACCGGATTTCCAGATCCGTGCCCGTGCTGAAAAGAGTTAACGACCTCGTGTCCCCGGTACTCCTGCTCAGGCGCTCCCGGTCTTGGGTGCAGCAGAAACTTTATCCTAATTGAAACTATTGTCTTTGCGTAGATGTATGCGATAGAATCATTGAACAAACACGCTCGGAAACGGTTCCATGCCGTAATTTGTACCCCGTACCCATCCGTTTTTTTAGCTTTTCCGCTGGGCTGCCAGAGATCATGCGGGGGCATCGCTTTCGCATTTGGAACCAACACCACGTTGGTTCTTCTAGGAGCACGAGTGCTTGGGATGTATTCGTCTAGTTTACCCTGATCGCTGTCTGTACTTTCGTTTCCCAGTTTGGTGGGCTTAGTGAAATAAAACTTTCCAGTTTCCGTGATTCATGTCCAATTACATGCCTTTTGTGACAAACTATGTGTGATTATAAAATGAAGAAAATCCCATTCA
>JXXA01004703.1:0-14129 GCA_000956255.1 Anopheles punctulatus | reverse complement strand
CATTGTAGCGTTACATGCAAGCTTACCACTGTGCGTAATTAAAGACTGTCAGTATTTTCGCTCGTTCTGACAAATTCCCTGCAAATAGATCGGGCGAATTGGTGAAAATTGCAATACACAAAATTTTAAATATACGGTTTTTATCTCGCTCTTCGTATATTGCGAGATAAAGGAGTTTATGAGTTCATATCGGGTATTTCCTACCTTCTTATTTTTATGACATCAACAGCTAATACAAATGTAAAAAAAAATCATTCCCAAATAGAATACTTCTCAACCTATTTAGCTCATCATGATATCATCATATCAATATTCTTTTTGTTTAGGGTCAGAATCGTGGAACATTCTGTTTGCTATTAATTTAAATCATTAGAAACTGTGTTTTGATGTGCGAGCTCTACATGTTAAAGGTATTCTGACCGAGGCGAGAGCCAAAATGCTATATTTATACATCTTTTATAGTTCTGTTTGTTTACACTTCCAAAAGTTTGATAAATAAAGCTTAACACAACAATACCCCTAGTGTCGACCTCAAAAAGCGTTAAAAATTCAAATTGAAAATGTATACACCTTGTGTCGAAACATCGAGCATGTTTTGACGTTCCGCACGCTATGTCATTTATGTCGACTTTTCTGGACCGTTCTGGCATTTCGTTCGAGAACCATCTAGAATAAATGTTTTGATATAAAGCATCCGTCAGCGCCCCCTGCGCGGAATATTGAAACAGAAGCAAGCAACAAGGTCGCATCGTTGTGTTATTGCTGAGAAGAAAAGCAAACAGTGAACAGTTTTGTAATCAGAGACGAATTTATTTACGTGAACGTAGCAACCTAGTGAAGAAAAAAGAAAGTATCAGAAGTTCAAAGGACAGAAAGAAAGACTTTACCAAGGAAACAACTCCGGTCTAAGTGAAATTCCAGTGTAAATTTAAACCAGTGTGTTAACGCGGAAGCAAGAGGGTATCGTACATCATCCCCCTAGTCACGTAGTGGTGTGCTGAAAGTAGAACGTTCTGGAAAGGAGTTGAAGCGCGCACATCACATAGCAACACAATGGGAAAAGATTTCTACAAAGTGCTTGGTGTAGCCAAGGGTGCTAGCGATGACGAGATCAAAAAGGCATACCGAAGGTTGGCGCTGAAGTACCACCCGGATAAAAACAAGTCTCCGCAGGCGGAGGAACGCTTCAAGGAGGTGGCCGAAGCGTACGAGGTGCTATCGGACAAAAAGAAACGCGACATCTACGACCAGTACGGCGAGGAGGGCTTGAAGGGTGGTGCTGGTGGCATGCCAGGCGGTGGCCAGTCCGGCCAGTTCCAGTACAACTTCCACGGCGATCCACGTGCCACGTTTGCACAGTTTTTCGGTACAAGCGATCCGTTCAGCGTGTTCTTCGGCACCGATGGTGGTGGCAACATTTTCCATCAGGAGATGGATAGTGGCGATCCGTTCGGGTTCGACGGACGGGGCAATGTCGGCGGATTCCCGGGTGGCGCGTTCCGTTCGCAGTCGTTCAACGTGCACGGTTCGCCACAGCGCAAGCAGAAAATACAAGACGCACCGATTGAGCACGATCTGTACGTGTCGCTGGAGGACGTTAATGCCGGTTGCCAAAAGAAGATGAAAATCTCCAAAATGGTAATGGGTCAGGATGGGTCGGCGCGGATGGAGGAGAAAATTCTCAACATCAATGTGAAACCTGGCTGGAAGGCGGGCACGAAAATAACGTTCCCGCGCGAGGGCGATCAGATTTCGGGCAAGATTCCGGCCGACATTGTGTTTATCATTCGCGACAAGCCACATGCATATTTCAAGCGCGAGGGCAGCGACATCAAGTACACGGCCAAGATCTCCCTTCGGCAGGCACTGTGCGGGACGGTAGTGAAGGTCCCAACGCTCAGTGGTGAAACGTTAACCATCTCCACCGTTGGCGAGGTCGTGAAACCGCACACGGTCAAGCGTCTGCAGAACCGAGGGTTACCGTTCCCGAAGGAGCCCAGTCGGAGAGGTGACCTGGTGGTAGCATTCGACATCCGCTTCCCGGATCAGGTGTCCGCGAGCACGAAGGAAATAATCGCCGATCTGTTCCCGATGGATGCTCCTTAAAACGGTGGGTCATCGTACATACTATTTAAAACAACGCGTCATCAGTCGGAAAATCTCGAACGTTCCATCGCATCGCAACAGTTCTTATGCACTCGCTCTGTTGTCACGTAAAAAACGAGAGCACCAGGCCAAGAGAAGCAGGAACTGGAAGCAGGCCTTGATGTGGACAACATCGCTTCTCTCCTAATTTTTATCACGCCCCAAAACACGCCAACCGCTGCGACGCAAAAAAAAAGTTAGCAGCATTATTTTAGGGGTGTGTTTGAGCGAATGAAGTGACAGCGCCCTCTGTCGGCATACTACGGCAAGCGGAGAAGATTCTAGAAGGAAATGCGCCGCATCATGTGTAAATAGCTCATCATCCATTGCTCATGCGGGGCACGGGGCGCTGCGTGTGTGTGGTGATAAATGTTTTTAATTCCAAAGAGAGAGAAAGAGAAAGAGAGAGACCGAGAGAGATAAGTAAGAAGGGAAAAGTAAAACTATTGGCAACAGGAAAGGATAAGTAAAACTATTTGCAACAGGCAAGGATAGGCAAATGTTTGGCATGTTACTCTCTTTGGACTTGGATGAAGGTAGGGCAAATGCGTCACAATCTGTACATACCAGCAGAGAGAAAGCGACGACATGAAGCAACCCTGCGTGTGCAGTGTTAAGGAACGAAAAGCATTATTTAAAAAAGAAGCAGCTTAATTACGTTAGGGTTGTGGACGGAATGAAGGAACGATATTCTAATCGTGATTTATAGTTTACTCCATTACGGAAAAGCTAATTTGCCAAATATGTAGCGCAAACCAGGCACATGCATACGTGCTGGATTTGACCGGAGCTGGAAGTATTGCGCGCGCATAATTAGGGTCAAAAAGAAACTCCCATCCGAAGACTGAATTGGTGGAAATAGGAGCAAAACAGAATGAAAGTTATTTCGAAAGGTATTATCATTGTATACACACATCAATAGTTCAGAATGGAGCGGAGTTAGTAAGGCGAGTAGGAAAAAGTAAAAGTTATTAAATTGGAGCGTATCCCGTGGATACTTCCAGCATCAGATCCTGATCCGGCACGCATGTTTGTGTTCGTGAGTCAAAGAAAGGCAAATTAAGAAAACGTTCGAAGGTGATTATCATAAATATATGAGTACGTTCTAGTACACACGAAAGCGATCGGTCAAAGGGGGAGGGCCGAAATAGTAAAAAGTAGTTCTTAAGTTACTCCCATAAGCAACCTGAATCGCTGTGTAACATTTCATGTATATGATTTGCAAATTCCTGTTTATTTTTACAAATGTTGTGAGAACAATTGTGAAGTTGTTACGCTTTGTTTAGTTTAAATAAATAACTCAAAATAGCAACTATCAACAATTTAGCTTGGTACGTGTTATTCCATGTTTCAATGCCCCACCGGAAAGAAAATAGAATACACTGGAATGAGCCAGAGTGTACGAGATATCTTCTGGGAATATTTTTGAATCAAAATTCACTCCGTTCACATACGGAGATCGTGGGCAACCTAATCATTCGAGACAGTTCGTGAAGCGGGTAATTGCGTTTTATGCTGTTCGGTCGGGACGGACGGGAAGGACGGCGGCGGCTGCATTGAAGCATTCCACTCCATTGTCCACAACTTTTCAGCAACGAATGCGCGCACCCGCCTGATTTGCAGGAATGTTTGGTTTGCTGTATGCTACTAGCAATCTGACCAAAATGGGATCGAATGATTGTCGATCGGAGTGATGTTATTTTTGGATGAAGAATAAAAATAAAAACATGTTTGGTGTAAAAAGCCCCACTGGGGCGGGTTGGGAAGGGGGTGCGCGCGCATTATCTGGGAGGAAAACATAACGGTGCGATTACGCCATCAGGTGGGCATTTGTGATGGTATTGGAGAATATAGTTCGATGTTTTCCATGTGCTACACGGAGGGTATACTTGTATGCGAGTGTGTTTTGATTCCACATGGATCACGTTGTTCGCGAAGGGTCTATTGCATTCTGTTCGTGCTGGATAAGTGTGTCGTTGGGGTTTAACAGCAACGAAACCCCAACCACGCGTCACAAAGACACGTGCCAAGACTCGAGCGCATACACTTATTGTTGTTTTTGCGGTCATACTAATTAACAGTAGTTCTGGACCGTTGCTTTATACAAAAAAATGAATAGCTGTTATTCCAGTATATAAGTGTTAGTCATTCTTCGCGAGGAACAATGGAAAAGATATCTCTTGTCGATCGTTTACATTCGCAGAGTTTCAGTTACCTCCTCCAAGCAAAACAAAAATGACCTTGAGTTGTGAAAAAAGTAAATAAAAAATTAATCAGCTGATGCACCACCGCCAATATTATTCCTTCCTCACATACTTACATGTGCGTTAGTGTAAATGATGTTATGATTTTGCCCCACCCCCTCCTCTTCCATTTTGCTCTAGATCACTTTCAAGCCCCAATGACAGCTGTCAAATGAACCCTACACTGACAGTTGTATGTGTGCATTTTTTTCTCCACTGTGCACGTAACCACCTAATTGGAAAGGAATGTTTGCTTCGAGTGAAAAAACGGAAAAAATCGGGCGTTCCATTGGAAGGTTTTCGTGAAAGAATCCTTTTTCAACAATCGTACACCATCCGTTTCATGCACGTCTGCAGTAGCAGCAGCAGCAGCAGGTGGTGTCGGTAGCGTATATAGCGGGTGTGAGTGTGTATTTTAGGGGTGTTTTCTCCCCTGGTTGCTGTGTGCATTCTATGCATACGAACGGCAAGATGCATCTCTCCAGCGATGTCTCGAATGCGCTGAAGCACATCGAAATCATCAAGCAGACGGTCGAGGAGATGGAGCCAAACAAGCTCCAGCTCAACGTGAGCGATGACCTGAAGCTGGTGCTTGATCTACTGCAGGATCCGGTGTTCCGGAACATCGTCCAAATACAAGACTCGCTGGCGGAGCTGAACCACCAGATCACACAGCACCCATCGATACTTCCGGGCGACTTTGACATCGCCAACAGTGGCGAGCTGGTGCTGAATGTCCCGCCCGGTACGGATCTGTTCGAGGCGGACTATCAGGACGAGCAACGGGTTCCCTCGGCGCAGATTTCACCCGGCAGTCCGGGTCCTACGGGAATGCTGGTGGTTACCCAGCCGAAAATTAACCTCCTGGATCATGCTCAGCTGGCTGCAGGAGGATCGATGGGCGGCGGTGGTGGCAGCCGTACAGCAGCAACAACAACAGCAGTTACAGATACAACAACCCCTGGATGCGACGCAACTGCTGAACGCCTCGATGAAGCTGAACAATGACCCGTCGTTGTTCGAGGTGCCTTCCATTGTTCAAGTACATTGGTGTTTCAGTTGTTCTATTTGCTTAAACGATAACTTGTCCACGCGAGTAATAATCGATTTCCTCATTTTGAACATGTTTTTCAATAGAACGCTCTACAACATAATATCGTTTTGTAGAACCCACACAACTCGTTACAGTGAGCAAGACAGCAAGCTTTCGAACACACGCGGGATGATACGTAAAGGCTTTGTAAATTTAAACTGATTTACGAGAAAGTACAAAACTTAATTTCAACATTTTTATAGATTTTAGATTTTTTCAACATATTTATAAACGCATTCTTAGAGGAGTTTCTTTAATCAAACTAGACCGTTGAAGCTAAAATCATGTATGAATGAATCGAAACGTTCCAATCAGAATTTTTTAGAATGAAATAGAATCTCACGATGAATAATTTCCATTGCAACGAAATAATTAATGTTTTTTTTCAAGAGGACAAGTGCACGTAGTACAAACACCATTGTAAAAAAATCGTCCATACTAAAATGTTTTCTCTTGCATTCATCATCCAGGACCATCATCACAAGCTTCACCCTGACCAAATCGATCAACATCCCCTCGGTGGACCATTTGCGGACTCACCAAAGTCGGTACCGGAAACGATCGTCGCCGGTGGTGGCGTTAGTGCGGCGGATTGGTCGCGCATTCTCGATATCGAGCTGGTTAATGACGGAACGGGGCTGGGGTTCGGTATTATCGGTGCCCGCACGACGGGCGTCACCGTGAAGACGATACTGGCCGGAGGTGTGGCGGATCGCGACGGGCGATTGAAGAGTGGCGACCAGATCCTACAGATCGGTGACGTTAACCTGCACGAGATGGTTTCGGAGCAGGTGGCGTCCGTGTTGCGCCAGTCCGGGACGCATGTGCAGCTGGTTGTGGCGCGTCCGATTGACCCGGGTGCCACCAACGAGTACGATCATCATCATTCGGCGATCGTACCGACGGTGCTGTTGGCGAATCCGCTCAAACTGAAGCAGTACCTAGCCGATTCCGGGTTCGCCGATATTTACGGCGTGTATTCGGTTGCGAACTTGGAGAGTCCCGGCTCCGGGGAGCACCCGTTCGGGAAGGAGAGCCCACTGCCAGATTTCCCCGAGACGGAGGTGTTTACGGTGGAGCTGCGGAAAGATCAGAACGGGCTGGGCATCACGATCGCGGGGTACGTTTGCGAGAAGGAGGAACTGTCGGGCATCTTCGTGAAGAGTGTATCACCTGGTAGTGCGGCCGATTTGAGTGGCAAAATTCAGGTGAACGATCGCATCATCGAGGTGGATGGGCAATCGTTGCACGGGTTCTCCAACCACCAGGCGGTGGACGTACTGAAGCAGAGCGGCCACGTCGTGAAGCTCTGTCTCGAGCGCTACCTAAGGGGTCCGAAGTACGACCAACTGCAGCAGGCGATTGCTGCCAACGAGATGAAACCGCCGACACCTGCCACACCACCGCCACCACTCGTTCCAACCGATCTGTCCAAGTACGGTAGCAACATACTGGACATCTTGCCACCGCAAGCCCTGCAACGCACGCAACCACCGGAGCAGGACAGCCACCACGGGGAGGAAGATGACGAACTGGGGGACGTGCAGGATGCGGTCACACCCGCCGTACATTCGTTGGGAGGTCACAAGAAGCTATCGCGTGCGAAGGATTCGATCGACACGCAGGAGTACCGGGAGAAGATAAAGGAAGCGACGATTGTTCCGGCCGACGGTGGCGGTTTGGAGGAGACCGGTGCTGTTGTTATGGACGCGACCAATCCGATTGCGATCGCGCGTCACCATCAGGGTACGGCAAAGCTGCGCAGCTCACTGAAGGGGGCTAGTGGTGCGGTGGTGGATGACGCCGTCGACACGGACCCGGATTCGGCGTACATCGTGAAGAAGTGGACTAATATCCTCGGACCGGAGGTGCAGATCATTGTGGCGAATATACGCAAGTTTGCGGCCTCGAGCGGGTTGGGCATTTCGCTCGAGGGCACGGTGGATGTGGAGGGTGGCAAGGAGGTCCGCCCGCATCACTACATCCGTTCGATCTTGCCGGAGGGACCGGTCGGACAAAATGGGTTGCTACGCTCCGGTGACGAGCTGCTGGGTAAGTGGTGTTCTTGTATTGTATTGTACTTGTATTTTACGATTATTAGTCCATCTACAGGGTGGGTGTATAGGAGAAGCATTAATCAGAAAGAGAACTAAGAAATGTGTTGAAACGGTTTTGTTGTTGTAAAAACCTAATGCAATCTTCACGTAATTCGCAGAGGTCAACGGTCAGCGGCTCCTCGGTATGAACCATCTAAAGGTGGTATCGATTCTGAAGGAGCTGCCTCAGGACGTGTGTATGGTGTGTGCCCGCGGCGATCCGGATTTGCTGCGTTTCACCGAGGAGCAGTTGATTAGCTCGCTTGAAGCGGATGCGGTCAAACGCAACGGACAACACCATCACCAGCAGCTGCACGGTAGCCTCACACCGTCGGAGCGATTGGTTAAAGCGAAATCCGACGGCAGTCTTGCGACAACGAACGGAACCGGCATCGGCGGTGGACCCGGCGGGGTCGGCGTGGGCGACGGATTCTCCAAGATAAAATCGCGCAGCCTGGAACCACTGACCGGGCTCGCGATGTGGAGCTCGGAGCCGCAGATCATCGAGCTAGTGAAAGGTGAGCGGGGGCTGGGATTCTCTATCCTCGACTACCAGGATCCGCTCGACCCGAACGATACGCTGATCGTGATCCGGTCGCTCGTACCGGGCGGTGTCGCACAGCTCGACGGTCGGCTCATTCCCGGCGATCGGCTGCTGTTCGTGAACGATACGATACTAGAGAATGCGTCGCTCGATCAGGCCGTGCAGGCGCTGAAGGGCGCACCGAAGGGTGTGGTGCGGATCGGTGTCGCGAAACCGCTTCCGATGCAGGACTCATCGATCGCTGCCGCCGCAACGTTCGACGAGCGAGCGTCCACGAACGTCGGACCGAGCGAGGGTTCGACCGGTAGCGGTAAGATGCTGTCGCTCGCGAAACCCGACATTATAATGGAATGAGGATGTTTAGTCATAAGCAGAAATGAATATGTGCGCTTTTCAGAGCTGTACCTCCACCTGGACGCCCTGCTTGAGTTGATCGACGGTGCGACCAACGCCGAACGGTTCGTCGTTTAGGTGTTCGGTGCACCGGCGGCATGGTTCCCAACAGCAACCACCACCACCACCACCACCACAACCACCACCACCACGTTTCCCTTTCCCGAGCGAATGAACCGCCAGAAGGGGGAAACCCCCTTCACCCTTCCCGTCACGAAAAAACAACAGCCCTTCTATCGATCGATTCCCGTGTGTGTATGCGCTTAGGTTTAGGTTTTCTACCTCGGCTTCCGAGGATGCTTTGCTCGTTTTGCATGCCATTCCGTTGCTCTTCCAACATTCTGGTTTGGTTATCGTAGCTGTTCCAATCGCCACACATTTACATCCAGTGTCTCACCGTTTTATGTCATGCGTACATTCCTATTCGTAGCGTAGTATTTGAGTCCAAATGAAAAATGCATCTATGAAATGCATTTCCTCTTAGCAAAGGTGATGATTCGCACAGTGCGAAACGGTGTGTTTCATTACGGTGCGTTTTACATTTGGACTAAAATAGCACGCGGTTCATCTCACCGCTTGTGATTTCGTTCCGCTCGACCCAACGGCACATTCCACCCACCGGTTATTGCACATGGTAACGTACATCCTTCATCCTGAACTTCCTCAGAACATGTCTACACTCGGACACGATGCACCCGACCAGTTCCGACTATCGATGTCGAAGTTTGTTAAAACGAGAAAAAACGAAAAACATATACCGCACCCGGGAAATGGTAATATACAGACCAATGTTGCTAAACGATCAGTATTGCGGACACTTTTGATTGAGCATAAGAGCAACCATGTAATCAACCCCTTTAACCACGTACACGACCGGTACACTCTCGTGAGGAATTTTAAAATGCACCTTGCAAAAAACAACAACGACAAAAAAAAACGAAAAAGCGTAATGTGGACGATAACGCAGCAGCCATGACGGGCGGTTACATCGTTCGATTTCGATCAAAACTTCACACTTATGCACCACACTCTCACTCTCACGCAAAACTCACGCACTGGTCTCGTTCTTCACGTCGTCGCACCAGAAATTTGCACTCCAAAAAAAAAAAGATAATCAACGTATCACCAAACAATGTTTCAGTCGTTTTAGAGCGCCCTGTCGGTACAGGCATTATGTTGCGTGGATATGTTTTGTGTATTTAAGTTTTTTGTTTGTTTGTTCGCTACTAGCGGGGAGTGCATGAAGGTATGATATGCGAACGAATATTTGTTAGATGAATCGTTTCAATTTTAGAATAATTATGTTTTGCTATGTTCATTTGAACCTTTATTAGACAATTTTTTTTAGTTTAAACACTATATTTTTTTGTTGTCAATGGATGCCAGATAGTTCCTCACCGCGTCGTCAATAACACACTGCGGGGCGCAGTTCATAATATGACTTACGCCGTCACTGATCATGTCATTTATATCCACGCCGGGATGCACACTCTTCAACATTCGCAGATACATACTGAGAGGTAGGCTGAACGTGCTGCCAGGTCGTATAACACTAGCTCTTATTCTGCAGCGCCTAAGAGATATTAATCCGGTATATGCATAATTCCTCACTAGTGACAGACTCTCCAAATGCCGGTCAAAGGATACGATAGTGTGTACGTCAACAGACCCAATGCATCTTTGGCACAGAACCAGGACGTGGCCGCCCGTGAATGGGGATGCAGGTACGGATATGCCACAAAGCTGTTCACACTGCAATACCGCCCTTGCGGATATTATATCCACTGCACAGGTTCCACAGTCTGTACCAAAAATCATTTTGCTGTACAATCTGTGATCCATACCCTCACTCAGTCTCGCAAAGATAGATCTGTTGTGCTCCTTAACCATCGCTGAGTATGCACCGAAGAACTCCCTTAAGTCTACATTTTTTGTCACCACTTGGTGCACGCCTTGTCCAATTTTCTTTTTTCTGCTTATACCTATCATACCGCTATTTGAATCATCGATGAACTCCATTTCCCAGAACCCATAGCACAACTCGACAGGGTCTGGTAACTTGGTGGCCTCCCGAGTGTGGCACCGTTTGCATCTTAAGTTGTATTTTATTTTTGTTTTTTCCTCGGGATCGGAGTTACTGATTAGTCTATCACCATCACTGCGCAAGTCGACCTTCCAGTCCTTAAGTGCGGAGGTGACAACCGCGACATTCACAGAACTAATTCTGGAATGGTTTTTCCGCAGTTGGAAAAATGTGTTGGACTGGTCAACGTCCGTAGACACAAACCAACTTGAACAATCCAAGGCTGCCTGACATACAGTATTACATTTAGACACATCACCGTGACCTACAAGTACGCGCGCGCCTATCAGCTTAGCATTGGTCACTGGCTTACTCGTCAAAACTCCCAAAATGGCTGACCGTTTATAATATTCTAGGCTGTCAGCACCGTAATCCCGCAACAGCTGCGCCTTCAACACCTGTTGCGCATAGATGCTGCGAACTATTCAAGAACTATTATGTGCACTACCGTCACGGGCGTATACATCTGCCTCGTAGGTCTTTTTGCCGGCTCATCATCCATGCCAATGTAACTGAATACTGTGCTAGCCATATCAGTATACCCCGGTGTGCCAGTGGAGATTGTCGCGAAGTGTTCGATATATACTTCGTCCCCTATACTCTTTACATCGCAGTCAACCACCACGAGAACTATCGTCTTGTACCCTCCGGGAACATCCACCATGCACGCTCCCGACATGGCGTAGACAGTGAATGTCTCGTCACTTGCTGATCGGTCGTCAGCAACACTGTATTTGTGGACTATTGAATGGTTCCACCATCTAGTTGTGGTATGCGAAATTATATATGCCAAGATCCACGATTGCGAAAGGTCGGCGGCGCGTACAGGTACGATCACCGCTTGATGAAGATCCGGCTTCTTCCACTTAGGGTACTTGTCCATCGCGTGGCACGTTCGGTATCCAGTATAGACATCCAGAGGCATTACAATCAGCGTCGAAGTCCCCTTCTTTATTGGGATCTGCCACTTGCAAGCGTCGATATCCCCCCGGTTATCGGCTCTCTGTATCTTCGTGGATTCGTATGAGCATGATGAGCTTCCGTACCTAAGTGAGCTAAGGCAAGTCGACCTGTCGGCAAACATCTCTCCGGGCACATATGCCGTCCAGAGCAACAGACATCTCAGTAATACTGCCTCGTCACAGACCAATTGGTAGATGTTGTTCATATTTGCAGCGATTAAGTTGCACAACGAACCCTGGTCGATAGCGAAAGGCGTGGGCATCAAAGATCTTATCGATGCAGCTCGGTTGCCGGTTGATGTTCGGATCAAATCATACCACTCCTGACCATTTGGAGAAAGTTGAGGATGGCGCATAAACTTGTTTGCCATCGATGTTGATGACACGCACTGGCTGGAAACTGTGATGCGTATATTTTCGTCCTCCTCCTTGTTACCATCTGCAGTTGTGATGGTATAATCGTAGCCAAGCAGATAAAGCGGGTCAGCTAGGAATTGAGTGGCCATAGTCCATGTGTTATCGCCCATCTTATACCTGGCACCGGGCACAGGATAATATGCGGCTCCATCAGGACCGGCTGCTCGTATCGGATGGTCGAACAACGCCCGCAATGTCAATGGCGCTGTTGTACTTCCTGCTGTACTGTTTGACGACAGTGCGGGTGCTGGATGTCGGCTCCGCGCTCCATCGTTATCTCGGCTACCGCCGGAAACACTTCCGCCTCCGGCATCCGGATGGCCAGGGTTGGGTGCAGACACTTGGTTCGCTGTATCTACAGCTGTTACAAGCATCGAAGTATATGTTTACTGAGCTGCTGACTCAGCTTGCACAATGTTGTTATTACCCTGATCCATCACTTGTCCAATCACTCTGGAAGATCTTAGCTCAATTTTGAAAGATTTTTATTCACTTTATACACAAAGAATAGCTCGCTGTTTAGTCGGCGTAGGACCTAGACGTTGCTTGCCTCAAAGGTTGTGTAGAATGAATTATATTTCGAATCAAAATCTGATATAAAATTTCCAAAGCGTACGTGTATTTAAACTCGGGCACGTTCCCTAAAACACTTTATTTTTTGTTTTTAGCAATACGACCAGGCCGTTTCTTCTTTAAATAATAAACACTATATTTTTAGATTATTCGAAACAATTTTATGTGAAGACTTTTTCGATATGATTTGATAGCTATACTAAACTGCATCTCTCTGGGGTAAATTAGACACATACATACACAGATGCACCCACGGCTCTCACATCGCACGTAACGCACCTATATGCAAGAGACAAAAACAAAAACTAGATTATAAAGACAAAAATAATTCACACTTCATATTTGCGTTTTACCTACAGTGCATACTCTCGTTCTATGGTTTACTCTACTACTCATGACTACTTCATCATTACCGCTTAAAGCGAAACCTTTGTTTTTCCTCACTCTGTCTCTTTCTCTCTCGATCTCCGCTTGAACGTAATATTTCGTTATTCGCTTCGAATATCCCAAACTTTAAGCAAAAAAAAAAACGAACCCGGCTCGACGGCATGTTGTGCGCTTACTCTTCCAATGAGATCTTCTCTTCTCGTTCGTTCGCGCGAATCTTGTGCACAGCAAAGCAATACACGGAAGAAAAGCCAATGGTGGATTATTGATTTCTGACTTATGACGTTAATTGGATAACGAACAAAAGAAGATGATGAAAGCAAAAATGGAACATGAAACATGAAAGATAAACTTAACAGAAACGAACAAACAAAATGCGATAACGGAGAATAACGATGCGGTAGAAAGGAAAAAAAAACACGCGACAAGGAAGAACAATGCGGGAAGGCTAGAGCTAGTAGCAAAGTATAGATAAACAATAGAAGACAAGAAATAACAAGCGATAGGAAACCTAGCGCAGAGTAGAGCAGAACCAGCAGATAGCAATGGTAGAAGGTAGATATCTCACCATTTCGCATTCGCAACAATGTTCACAATGTACTTACAAAGGATCCCCGAGCTCAGGCACGCGCTGATCTCGAACGGAACTCATCTGTGCGAGTTTTATATCTTCAAATCAGGCCGAGCTTCCTGCAGACGCGAGCCCGGCTACATTTGGCTCGAAATCGGTGGAATTGATCCTAGCAAAAAAAAAACCGCTCGCTCTAACCTACCGGGATCGAAAAAAAAGAAATGGATAGAATCAGAGTAGCCTAGATCAGCCATCCAATACAGTGTCTCTGTTGTGTGTAGCAAAATTGTAAAATAAGCGGTGTCGGCCGCCTCTCTGGCCGCGCTGAGACACACCGGCCGGTATGAAACTCACCTTTCGCTGTCACTGTTACTATTATCACCAACGGCCAACCATTACTCACTAGAACCACTCCAAAGTCATTTAGCGGCGGTGCACCACTCGTTGCGTCTTCGTTGCGCTTCTCGGTGCTTCCAAGTCGCTCGGATATGAAGATAGACCTTCTTATCAACCCGGTTATGAAGGGCCAGACACGCCAGGCCGTGAGTGGTGCGGTTTACGATGGCTGTGCCGTAGCGAAAGATCAAGCACTCATTTAGCTGAACCATTCCTCTTGCGGTCT
>JXXA01004701.1:0-11158 GCA_000956255.1 Anopheles punctulatus | reverse complement strand
TGAATAGGAATGCAAGGTGAAACATCAAACGCCATCGATTGAAATAAGAGAAAATAGCGTACGGATAAAACACTTCAAATTCTACTTGAAACATGCGGCATATCGAGATGAAATATGAAACATTCCTCAAGTGAGGAAACTTGAATGTGGCAAAAAAAAGGTAGCATAACAGCCATGATAGAGAACACGTCTATGGTGCGGACATATCAAGCGAGCCGGCGTTCAGTAGCACTCCGAAATAGACCGCAGCCTCGGCACAAGTCACCGCAGCTCTGGAATGATGTGCTTGTGTTGGTTCCGTGCTTCCATTATAAATTAAAAAAGAAGCTTTTGCTTGATGAATGTTTGCGTTACGTCGGTCCCAGTCATAATCGTGTGTGAAATGGATTCACCAATTTTTTTCCCCTGCTCATTCGTGCTCGTTTCGCTGGTATGCAGCAACTTGAAAAGTGATACTTTTTTCCCTGTTCTCCCCTCTGGGCACCTTCACCCGGTGTCGATACCCAATGCAGTGGGTTTCATTTTTTGCCGATCCTTTTTGCGACACTTTGGTCGCGTTCAATCGTTTGAAGGGAACTACCTTCGGAAACACTAACCAGAAGGCTCACAGCAACATGACTATGTCGCAATGCGTTTGGCCGAAGAGTGCAGAAATGGAGGGTTAATTGATTTGAGCAACCATTCGCGTTCCCTTTCGTTCGCACGCAATCGCAACGCGGACAGCCGACGCCGGCTATCGTAGGACAGCTTTATCATCAGGGACTCCGGGCTAGAAAGATTGGTTTAAAGAAGGAGAAAAAAGAAGAGATTCACAAACAGTGTCCGGGCATGATTCAAATATAATAGTTGCCCGGGAGGATTCCTGTTCGGGTCGGTTACGGTTCGAATGTGTGGGTAAAAATAAAACAGAACACCGTACATCTCCAAAAAAAAGAGTAGTACAAGATCCAAGCAGTAGACTTTATTGGGCCAATCGTAGTTTCTGTGGACTGCTCCGATGGCATTCGAAGGACGCTGCCGGCTAGTCGGCAAGCGGTGTACGATTTTTTCGTCTTTAATTTGATTTCGCCTCTGATTTCGCCTATACACAGCTGATGCTTGTACGATGTGTTCCTTGTGTGTTGACAAAGGCGGGACGTCACAAAAAAGTGCTACGGTGAGAGCTCATGCTCACACCGTTCAACGTGAAGGTCGTTGCCAAGGCACGGGAGCTGCGAGCATTGAAATCGAGCTGTGCAAATGTGCAGCCCGTACCGTAGCCAACAAAAAAAAAAAAAAAATGCGACTGTCAAAATTGTCACAGCAACATCGTCTAATCAATTGCTGCCATTCGTAGAAGCCACTGACTGCACTGAAACTGGGTGGAGTTTATTAACTGATTGTCACGCCGTTAAACTGACAGCCACTAGAGTATTAGAATTTTCAATTTTCTTGTCACTAGCACCGGGCTCGGTTTGATGATGGGCTCGGTTCGATCCATCGTCTCAAGTTTGAGCAATGCTCAGCGGGGATAGATATATTGCTACAAAAATATTTTTTTTTTTCTCATTGCTACAATTCTCATAGCAATATGTTATAGAATTCGGTTGAAATTAATTTGTTTCGTCTACTTTTATTTACAATATTTTTTTTATATGCCGATTATCTATGCCAAAATCCAACAGCCATTCAAAGCCTAGCCGTAAGCTGTTCATTCGTATTGTTTTTCCTTCCCCAAGTGTGTCAACCCGGTCCGGTGAAAGAAACGATCCACATTTATGGTAAAACTTTCGCACATTAATTCACGGAATGGGAGTTGAGCTCGCTTAAAACAACAACTGCCGGGCGGAAGATAGCTTTGTGCTGGCATTGAAAATGAAATTGTTTTCGAGACGTCTGGCCGGGGGATTTGTGTGTTTTCAAGCGTGTTCCGCTCGGTATTGGTTTTGCTTTGGCAGAAGCTTTTTATTTCACCATGCAAATGCTAGTGTTGCATCCTTTAAGACCGGTACTTATCTATTTTCTCCTGCGTTGTCTAGCCGACTCAGGCAGCAGCATATCGGGAGCACATCGTATTCCGACAGTTGTCAGCCGTTTGCAGGCTGGTGAGCAGGCGGAAGCGATGTGTGCGGTGAGATTTCACACGATTGTTATGACGTTCGTCGGACTGTTTTGTTGAATAGCTGGGATGATTTCATTGGATGTGAGATGCAGGCGTGTGTAAAACAGATATCATCTAGCTTTTTCTAAGCGTACAAAACAGACCAAGCAATAATAATTCGAGTATATTCAGACGTAGCTGTTTTGCAGGAGCAAAGATATCTGATTTGTTAAAATGCTTAAGTTTATTTTTATCACCAGTTTTAATATATTTTATTGAAGTTATCGGAGGCAACATTACATTTGACGAATGTTCTTAAAAGTACTCACAATTCACACTCGTTTTCTATTTATATTCTATGTATTAAACGATCTACAACTTGCAAGACAAGACAAGACAAGACAAGAATGTGATTTAGCTAAATTCAGTATAGAATTCTTTCGAATAGCCTTCTTCAACTGACCAACAAATACGGCTACTATTATAGGTCTGTGGGTACTGTTGGTCTTGTATTTTACTTTTAAATTTAATTTTAAGTATGAAGTTGTAAAAACTTACAGGGATAGTTGCTCAAAAATCCATGCAAAGAAATAACTCACTGTTTTCCAGAGAAATATTTTATGTTTAACTTAAATGATACTTCAAACTATTATCGATTTAACTTGGAGCATAAATTTGATGTAAGTAGAGTGAGTGGACTATATAATCTTTTGGCTTGACTAAGGATTGCTTTCTTGACTATTTTATCACACATGAACTTTACAACATGGACATTTGATCAAACCAGATTCGTATATCCTACCTAGTAGTCTAGTGGAATTAGAATATTGTTCTTATTATACTACTTTTTCTAGAACATAAAAAAATGGTTGGTAAAATGGTTAAAAAAAATCAACTCTTGGACAAAAGTATAACGTCACATGAGGCATACAATCTTAAACCATGTTATGGAAATAGAAATTAACTTCTATTCTTCAACACATGAATTCTGCCTCAAGATCCTTTTAGGCTTTACATTGAACAATTTGAGAAGTTCGGTTTATTTGCGGTCACATTGGTTTAAACTCACCTTACTATAACAACGAGGAGTCGTAGATCCTCAAATAAAGCGACTTATCATGTTGCTTCAAGCAATAATCGAGCGTTCCATCCGTTTGAAGCGCAAACCTGTACCGCAGTGCACATTGCGGTACATGGGCCAACATTAAACACACTTTAAGATGTAATCGGAACCGCACCGCTTTCCCTGACACACCAGCCAACGCTGCGTGCTGCGTGCAAGGTTCTAACCGTCACGATCACGAACACGCTGGCAAAACAACTCCCGTATTAACAACAATGAAAGCGATGGAAAGATATATATACAACCGCACCATCAGCGTAGCGCCACGCTCGCAGATGACTGCGTAACGCGTAACGCGAAACCCACAGCGAAACATCAACAAACACCCCGTTTTCCCGGTCCATTCTCCAACCGGTTGATAACGGAAGCGGCTTTCGGCCACAGCAGCAGTGGAAGCGGTGGCCGGCCGCCGTTAATTGCATGGTAGATTTCAAAATTCCCAAGGCTACGTCACGGGCGTCCAGGGCCTCGAATGCAGGGCAGGCAGTGGAGGTTCCTTATCGTGGTTTGGCTTCTCGCACACCACCGGGACCGGACGAATTGGGACCATCTTTCACCACGGTGGCGGTTGGCAGCGTAATGTTTCTTTTTATCGTGTTTTCTCGAGGCCCAGCTCGGCAAGAGGGGGGTATTGCTCCGGGGAGCAATTGTTGGAAAATGTGTTAAGCGTCAAGTACGAGGGGGTTAAGCCGGACTGGACGTGTTGGACCGCAAGTCCGGCGCACGGAGGTCAGGGCCGGCGGAACGGGCCTTCCCTACTTTCCGATTTCAAAGGTGTTTGCGGTTGGCTGTTGGGTTTTGATGCATTCTGTGCCGGTGAGTGGATGTTGGATTGTCGACGGGATAGCATACAATGGTTCCCTCGGGGAAGGTGGAAAAGAATGCGCTAACCTCAGATACACTTCAACAAGCACCGGTCGTCCACTGGTCGTCCTGCAGCGATTACGTCACCGAGGGAGGTGAAATCTTAAGCAAACTAATTAGCGGGTTCGGCGGTGAGCGTGTTTGTGGTCGCTGGGTTGTAAAACAGAAGGAATCGTTGCCGGTGCTTAGATCCACGTTTTATGACGCCTAAAATGTGTAACTAATTACTGCCGAAAAAGAATCTGTTTTACTCTGCCGGGTCTCCCCTGCATAAATCTGTCAGCAGACATCACACACTTGCTGAGTAGCCAAGAAGATATAAAGCAGCACATCAGTAACGCCAATCCCATGCGCTAATCGCGCTAATGCGTTGCGAAATGTGCGGTTCTCAATCCGCTGAACTGAAGCACACCACTTCAAAAGCGCGTCGTTTTCGTGAGACTATTGATTTATTAATCAATCTCGTGGTTCGGAGCGCCAGCGTGGTTGCGTATCTCTGCCCACACACGTCACCGAAGCCGGTGGGGAAAAGGGTGCTGCAAATGAGTGCTGTCGCGCGCGACTCTGTGATTTTCATGGCGCGCGATAAATAATGGATATCGTGCACTTTAATCCGACACACTGTACTTGAACTGTGCGAGATGTTGGTGTGATTGCTTGGTTTTGTGGCCGAGGATGGTATTATTTGTAAGCCTGAAGTGTGGTTCTGCGTATCAGATCCAAGCCGTGAGCTACTACCAGCGTCTCCGACAGTTAATTCGCTCTTCATTAGGACGCTTGTTTGTTTGAGGAAAAATAAGAGTTATCTCGGGTGCGCTTCGTACTTTATTTAGATTCAAAGTACCGAGCTCTCAACGCTTGCATTTCAGGTAGATTTTATCTGCCTTGATCCGTCTGCGTTTGTGGAGTCGAGATCATTATTTTGCAAATTCGATGAAACATTAAATTTTATACGAAAACTTTACCAGTCTACTTTGCGAAGTTGTTTCGTGTTTTTTCCCCGTCCCCACTCTCAGCGACACTGCCCGCAGCAATCCGTTCTTCTGTCGGGTTCTGCTGGATGCTTAGCTTCTAGCCATCGCTGTTAGTGAAAGTGCAAAGTGACAGAGAAAAATCTGTTTGGTGAACATTGTGCTTCTTTTTTTTGTTTTGGTTTCCTCGGGTCCACCGTCTTCCCATCGCACGGTGTGCTCTTTCCCGTTTGCTTGAAGGATATTTTTTCCTGCTTTTCCGTTCGCCTTCGGGCGGTTCGGTTGGTTTTTGTTTACTTGCCGCACGGTACAAAGCGGAACATCGCATCGCCCGATCGGGACCGTGCGCCACGGACACGGCAGTGGCAATAAAAGTGCAATTTATCTTCAAACAAGTGAAAGTTACCCGTCCCTGAAACCATTTTTCCTGCCGACCGCCCGGTCGGTAGGCGATACAACGGCCACCGGATCAGCCACGGGAGGTTGTGATGAATGATATTGTGGTGAAGTGTTTTGGAAAGGATGTTGAAGGCGATGAAATAAACAACGGTCCTCGATGTCATAACAAGAACGTACGAAGTTTAGAGCCCGGGTGAAAAATGAAGGTTGGCGCTGCACGGTGTCCACCTTGTGGCTGTTCAGCTAGGCAGCAGGATGCATTTATTTTTTTTTTGCTTTGTTTTTGTAAGGTTGATGTTATTTTCATGTTACCTACAGGATTGAAGCCAATCCAAACAACATTTATTCTGAGGAAAAAAAGGTTGTACCCTTTGAACAGGGCGAGCGGGGTTGTAGTTAAACATGAATGGTACTTCATTGACGCTGTCAGGTACACTTAAGTGCACTTAGCATAAAAATACACGACTTGGTTATATTTTACTGTCAGGAAATAGAATGATGAAATAATACAACAAAAAATACTTCAGAAAATAATTCTACTATAAATAAAATAAATGTAATTTAAAGTACGTAAACGCATCTCTCGTACATGTGGGTTTTATTTGCAATTTCCTTCATTTTAACTCAATTCAGGTATTTTTTTCGCAGCACGTTAAAGCTAGATATTTGCTAGTATTGTTTGATTGAAATGCAAGTCATGATTAGGTCTTCTTTTTTTAAATCTCCATCCACCTCAAGCATGCGTTGTTACCGGTTAACTACACTATTTTTATCACCGTAATCACAAGCCTCCAGGCTTGTTAGAGCCGGTTTAAATCCAGTCTAGAAGTAAACATTTGTTTGAGACGCTTTATGTTTGTAAAATTGCTTTTACTGACTTTACCGTTTCATTTCAATAGTACCACTGGGAGGTTTACTGTTTGATTGGGTACGAACGACCAGGAACGAGGGTTAGAAAACCCCTTTGTGATGTAAAAAGGAACTTCAGCTAGTTGCCAATTTTTATTCATAACGGCAGTAAATCGTTTATGCTTAACTTAGGATGAGCCGGAATTAAACATCTTGTTAATGATAAATGAAATATGCTATCATCTATCTGCATTTTTACAATCAATGTAAGTAAAGGGTTCGAATAGTCCGTGTTATAGGATTTGGATTTATTAAAAAAAAGTAAATTACTTAATCCTTAAATCCTCTTAAATATTAACTTAAATCCCCTGGCAGACAACGTTAAAGAGAATTAAGGTATTAGGTATTAAAGTTTTATTGATTAAGAAGGGAGCCATTTTCGTCCTTTGTGAGACATCTTTAGCCCTGTGGGATATTTAAGTTAGCATGAATGAAAATATTAATTGTTTTCTTTATTATTTACTTGTTGATTATATAAAAAAAACCAACATGATTCACATTTTGCAAAGGACATAAACGTTTCCCAACATCCCTACGTAAAAGATTTTTTTGTTGTGCGATACTGAACCCGCCCAAACAGCAGATCCATGAAAAAATGTTTATGAAAGAAATTAAAATCACTGCTAACCGGAGCACTTCCAGCGTGCAACACCTTTCACCACCACCAAAATGTACTTGCTATTTCCCATTACCGGCGCCGCACTAACAACACAACAGGTCAAAATGGAGCGGTACGCACGCATTTATCTTGAAGATACCACCACTCAGCCGTGCCGTGCGCGCTGCGGTGTGGGCATTATTGTTATCGAAGCTAAAATGGGGAAAACATTTTCATCCTTTTAGCCGCGTGAACCAGCCGCTTGGTGCCACCTGGCAACACCGACTGTGCCACCGTTCGCTGCCTAGATTGGATGGTGATATGTTCACCTCTATTAACGCACATATGCCCGGGAGCGTCCCGTGCGTCTATTCACTGTGCTATGGTCCTATTTTGCGTGACTACTTCCCGGCCAGGCATTCGGTACTTCG
Organism: Anopheles punctulatus; assembly: GCA_000956255.1. Lineage (NCBI taxonomy): Eukaryota > Metazoa > Arthropoda > Insecta > Diptera > Culicidae > Anopheles > Anopheles punctulatus. The sequence goes on along the minus strand of JXXA01004701.1, from coordinate 3,783 downwards.
CACTTCGTGGTGAGGTTTCGCTTTTAGCTAAATGTCTGCAAACGCCTCAGCCGTATCCTTCCCCGGGACGGATCGTTCAAACACTCCGGCATGTCAAAATAATTCATCAGAACACTTTGTGGGTGTCATTTTGAAGATTGTGATTGCAAGGTTGGGCACGTCCCGGACGGAATGTGGTACGTTTTTGTCCGATGCTGGTGACAATGGTGAAAAATTGATTTATTTAGCTGAAGAGACGTGTTCCGGGAAAACACGCCGGTAAGGCGTTTATCAGGCGTTAGTAATGCACTTAGCTTTTGGGGGACAATTTGGTTCGCACCATTTGGGAGAATTTTCTCGGTTTTGATTAAAGGTATTTTTCGAATTTTGTTGTTAAAAGTTGTGCCTCGGTGGTACATCCCAAAATAGTCCACAAATTCTCCTGCTCTTCTAAGCCGTGTTAAAGAAGTACATTCCATTACGATGTTTCACACATACCGGAATCCGACCAGATGGAATCGAAAATATTTGCGCTCTTCCGTACCATCCCTTATGCGCAAACTTTTCACCAACACTTTTAAAAAAGCTTTTACCTATTTCTTATCGATTGCCCTCATGTCGTCCCGCCACCAGATTGGACGGCATTCTGCCCAGGCTGTCGGAGTTATCCAAACTGCCCCGAACGGATTCCTCGAAATGCTGACGACAAATCAGAGCGTTTGGATCAAATGCAAGATGCCGCACAACTTAAGTTGACGTGCGGAAAAGTCTCACCGAGTTTTTTTTTCGCATCGAGAACCCTCGCTTCACCGGGTAGCAAGAACGACACCGGAGACTCGTACGAAATTCACACTTTCGGGTGGCGCCCATTTTCTACGAAAAGGTGTTTTTTGCACGCACGGTACGTTCGGGTGGCAAAAGTCGCCTGCTAAGTTTTAACATGCAGGCCCTGTTTCTGCTGCAGGCAGAGCCCGAAAATTGTACGTTTCTCGGGCGTGAGTGTTCTAGCGGGGCGCACGGGGTGCAAAAGTTAGCTCAATTTCATTTCCTCCGGCGGAAACCACAGAACTTGGATCATTTCCCCGGGCTCGGGCTCGGGCACGGGTAAGTGCGCAAACCGGCGCGGTGGCATGAACGACGGTGCGTGCGATGGTTGGAAGAATTTTTCCGTCAGCTATGGGACACTTTGATCTTGATGCTGCGTCCTACCGCGAGAAGTAGGCGACCCGCAACTGAACGCTTGTCGACGGGGGCAGCCGTTGCAGGTGGCGGTGAGTCATTTGGAAGGCTTAGCGTTCACCAGCAGCGAACCCGGCAGGGGAGTACATTTTCCAAATGAATGTAATTACACGTGTCGAGCTGACAAAAACATCGATAGCACGCACACTCACATGTCTGGTGGCGTTGGTCGAATGAACACCGGAAGCCAGTGTGATGCCGAGGGTTTCCGTATAATGTGGGTTCTTCCACCGTGACAGTCTCATTTGCGCACGGTGCCTAGTGTTGGTGGGGATGTGTTTTGGCAGCATGCAGACATAAAGGTACGCAATGTGACACTGCTATTTTCGGAGGATTCTCCGGATTAGTGCAGTGATATCCATGATTAACCATCTGCGAAATGAAAGATAGCAAGAATCTGGATGGATTTTCTGCACCCGGTGAACCACTGGGATGAAGCGCTCATACAATTAGGTTTTGCATTGTGTTCCGGGAAGATGAGATCGAATCATCGAATAGGCTCGAACAGCTCAGTGAGCATGTCTGGAATTTTAGGCTCCAGCATTGCTGGATTTTCTGAGAATAAAGTTGAAGGCATAACAATGATCGTCATATATTGCATGCACGCCAAATGGAGCATTCAAAAAGTGATTTCCATCCTAATATGCGATTACATTCGGCAATATCGCAGAATCTGATTATTTTTAATCATAACAAAAATCCTAAAAATGGCAAGTTTCATTGGATCCTGCCGATATTTGAGATTATAAGATATTGTTCAAATGATTTAAATCAATATAAAGGACTGAAAAATTGTAGATCTGGACATTTATAGAGATCTGCAATCGTTGGAAATGTTAACCCAGGTTTTGAAAACCATCCTATAAATTATAGGGTAAAATTCCTGAAACATGAAATATTTCACGACGCATACATCAACTTATTTTCTAAAGAAGATGTGACTACACTTAACTAGCTGAAGCAGTCTATTAAAAGATTTCGCTAAAAGTCACACGAACTTGTTTGATGATGCTCCTGGAGAGTAGTCATATACATTTACATGATTTTAAATATTTGGGAATCGTTTGTTTTTTAAATGGCTAAATTGTTTGAATAAAAACAAACAATTTTAATATTTTTTTGTGATTCCTGCCATAAAAACGTATGTTCTTGATAGCAAAATCTAGGACATAGTAAATAAATGAGTTATGTTATGGCAAATTTAAAAAAAAAACAACAGAAAATCCATTTTAAAGCTCCACCCCCTTTCTCAAGTTGCTTCTACTCCTAGAAATTCTGCATCGTTTCATGGCATCCTTATTCTTCGGTGGATATTCCGTCTAAAAACAGAAAAATAAATGTTTTCTTTTAGGTTTAAAAAGGATTTTCTGTGAGGTAAAAATAACAGAAATGAGGAATGAAAGGATTCCCGTAAACCATAATGTCTTCTACGGGAACGCAGTTTCTGCGATGAGCTGCGAATTGTTTGTTACAGTTGATAATTTTTCAAGATATTATTAGCCTTTCACGCCGCGTCAAACTATGGGCGTGAGGAGTGGCAGAAGAAAACGGCAGCTACAAAAAAGTAATTAAAAACTCGGTCCCCGCGTGTAATCACGTCAGGACACTGTTTACCTTTCTGCTCTTTAAATTCCCGCTTTTAAATAAAGGTTCTTCCTCTTCCGCGTGGATCTCTTACGCTAATCACATCTCAGGAGCATGAGAAGTCATGGAGGAGTCGGCTCACGGTGCGTTCGAAGGCGCGTGGCTCAAGTATGTGTCAGCTACAGCTCCACCAACTTAGGGCTTTGAATTGCTAGCATTATTTTCGTGAGTTGTGAGTTGTTGGAAGTGGGGAGCGTACGCTTCCGGTGTTCGTGTGGAGGTGGAGGTGTCATACGCAGCAGGAGTAAAGCTACCACAAACACAAAAAAAACCCAGGCATATCGAAAGGATGCCGCTTACCGAGCGGAACATCAGCAACTGGGAGATGCTGTTTTGTTTTCGGGCGGCGAAGCTTCACGCTTCACTCTTATTGCTTCAAAGCAGTGGAACATCAAATAAATGTCACAGGTGAGTGGCATCTCGTGTTTCGCGATGCTCGCAGAAAGCGCTGCATGCTCGATGGGTTTGAAAAAAAAAATTATTCACCCGAAAAACGCTATTTCCTGCTCTCTCGAGAGTACGGTTGTAGAGATTTCATTTCACATAAAAGAGTTCATACCGGCCCGGTTTGAATGCGGATGAACTCTTTAAGTCCCTCTGAAAGATGGATTTCACAAAGAGTGAAATAAAGAAATGTGTTTCAATATGATGATGATGGGACAGGCAAGGTGGTACATAGGTTTAGCTTAACACGACTTCTCGTTTTGACTGTAAACAACGGGTAGAATTTATTTAATTGCTTATATCGTTTTAAATTTTCTATAGAGCCTTAGACACTTTATGAAGCAGACCTATCGCTCAAGTATATGCTGTTCTAACTGAATTTAATTCGATGCTAAATCGCGGCTTATTCCTTTCCTTTTATTATATTTGTTCATTGGAACCAAGTGAATCTGATACATGGAAAAATTGGAGTATTAT
>JXXA01004697.1:0-10092 GCA_000956255.1 Anopheles punctulatus | reverse complement strand
TTTACATGGTCCAAGATTTTTTGATATCCATTATGCAACGCGCAGCGGTCAGTACGTATCGATCACTGATCAACGATCCTCCACAATGGAACCGATGTTCACCATCTGAAAGAATGATACATACGTAAGGATTGAATAAATCTATTAACTTCATGCACCCGCTCTCACCCTTCGTTCGATGTTGAATCAAAACATTCCACGGAAACTCGAACGGGCCGGCCCGTTCGCCACGGATTGGCCCACGATACGTGTCTTCCCCGCATTTCGCTGGCAGCAGCTCCCGTTTTTCTTCCGGAGTGCTGAACCGATTTTCAACCGGTAGCGCCGCAAACTGTTCCTCGTCTTCCGGCACGGTTGATTTTGTAATGTTTGGGGCATTGCAGCACACCAGCGCTTTGGATTCGATTTTACCACAGCGAATAGCTTCGAGGTAGCGAAGGTCGTTGTTGGTGAGCATCTTCTTGGAGAGCACAGCCCGAGCGAAGGGACATTCACGTACCAACACACACGACCCACTCTCCTCGTCCGGTGTTTGGCAGCTGGAAAGATCTGGAGAAGGTTGCGTGCAATATTTGAAAACTACACTGGTGTCGGAAGCACTGGCCGGAACGTACATTGGGCGCAGCTGACACCGAACCACACGAGAGAACATATCGCTACAGCACGCCAAAACGGGGCTCCACACATCGCGAGAATCAAGAACAAGGGTGACTTTACACAAAATATCTTCTAACAAAACCTGTTGTTAAACGATTGGAAGCGATCCAGCGACTGACCGGTGCGATCGCCAGCGAATCCGAAGTCCCGGTTCTTGCCCGGTTCAGCTGTACAGAGAAACCTGTTTTCTTACGGCGCGACGCGTCTCGATCGACTGCTGATATACTTTTGCATAGCTCGCTCGAACGTAGAGATGAGCAAACTCGGCATCAATAACAGTTTTGCTACTTTTTTTTTCCTCTGACGATGCAAGCATTTGCCTACGGTCGGTAGCGACATTCGCGCCGATGCTACGGAGCAGCTGAGATGTAGATAAGAATCATGGAGCAAGCGTTGGAAATACCGAACGGTCGAGAGAGAATCATTTTGTTTTGTTTTGTTATATATTGTTGTTTTCTTTTCACCGGCTACTGGTTCTAAAACATGTTACCGGTAAACAGGTTCTCGTGCTGATTCTCGGATGTCTAGATCGTCTTGGGGATGACCTGTGGGAAGGTGATGAAGATGAGTGCTCATTTTATTGGTGTTTTATGATTTGCATTTGATTTGGTTAATTTAATGAGCGTGATCGCACGAATGTGAGCGAGTTCTTTGCCTGCACACCGAGTGTTTCATGCATACTGTTTGCAGTGTTTAGTTTTTCAAGATTTCAAATTTTGTAAAATAAAATAGAATTTTATGGCACTATTTGAGGCTATTTGAGGTCGTAATTTGAGGATGCACCTAAGATACATACCTTGGGAGTCTACAGAATCTATTTCTTTAGATTAACAACCTATGTTTAATAAGCTACCCTACCGTGTTACCGGCTTCTTAACGGATGTTTTACTTCTTTTGCTGATTTGTCTCTCCTTACTATGAGAAGACTGTCCAGACAGCGATACAACCACCATGTTACTGGGTGGGGTGATTTTACCGTTACAAAAGAAAGGATATTATTTTACCAGCGTAGGGAGTGAGTCATTGTTAAATATATAGTTATAATGACTACTGAATTGATACAATCATTCAATGATCAACTAAAGCGTCGCTTGCCACTTTTGTAAATTAAAGCATTTTTGCTCGAAAACGGTAAGATTATTATTAATATATTGTAAACAAAAGACGAGTAATAAAACATCTAGCTGACTTTAATAATTGATTGCTTATCCAAATTGTGAGGGTTTCTCATACACTAATAAATATGAGACGCTTAATCGTGCATGCACCATGAACGGTTCAAAAACGGAGTTAAAAATAATAAACACATTTCATCTAAAACCGTGGTGTGGCCCATTTTTGTTTTTTTTTATTTCACCGATTCGACCGATGGAAACCAATCGTGAGCTTGCGAAAGAAAAAAAAAGGACAAACTGATGGTTTGTGGCCCCGGCTGCTTGCTCAGCTCTTTAATTAAAACGACCATAAACGTTATCACATGGATGGAAACTGTTTATATTTAGATCATCACATCTCATGCTATCTCATCGTCTAGTATCCGATGTTTTTTTTCTTTACCGTTTCGCTCATGTTTCTAATACTGTGGCCGCCTGTTGGCCATTAGAGCCCTTCTGCTTCCACGTTTTATACGGGTTTCATTGAAATTCGATCAATTCGCCAGATTGTCGCCTGGCCTGCTGGGATGTATGTTATGTTTCCAATGACGGAGTTTGTGCTCCAGCTCTGAAGTAGCAGGGGAGGATGGGGTGAAGCAATGAGAATGAATAATGGAGGAAGTCGGTCCAATTTGCTCGCTGTTAGGGCGGATGTAGCAGGGGATGCTCTGTTTACGCAATTTTCGTACTCACATCCACACAATGCAACGGCCATTTCCACACCGGGAAACTCACCCGATTCACTGTGATACTGACGGTCGTATTGAATCTGTCCGCACTGCAAAACAGCTTACGCTTCGTTAAAAGCTCATTCGTCTAATCAGTTTAATCGTGGTTTGAAATCGACGCGCTTGCTAAATTTAACGAACTTAATTGAATAAAATCATTATCTTTACCGTAAAGGACATAGATAAATGACCGAAAATCATTGTGTGCTGTTTTAGTAGCAAATGAACAGCAAAATAAAATTTGTACAGAAAGAGAGGAGAAATATAAAATATGCAATACACGATTTCTTAATTTCCATAACACATTTTAATACATTTAAAAACATTTATACTGTATTGACAAATTATTACTGATTATGTTGTACTTATGTTATATGTGCTTTAAAAAAACTTTTCGGTATTTAGTTTGTAACCATTTTTTCGTAAAGGTTGCCGTTGCAACAGTTGCAGTAATAAGCTTAACTAAGCTACAGACTTGGCAAAGTAAGTAAACAGTTCGTAACAAAGTAAGCAAGCGGGTCAAACGGTTTCTACTCCGGTTCCGCTTTCTTCATTGGTAAGTCCTCTTTGGCACTTAAAGCCGCCAGTTGCTTTGGGCTCGTTGGTAGTGAAACATTTTGCAAACGATCCCTCATCACGCATACCTTACGGCAGTTGCGGGTGCCGTTGGCCGTTCCGTACGTGCCGCCCAATAACCAACCCTCCGACAAAGGAAAGGAAGGGCAGCATCGTTATTATGAGTCAAATTAAGTTTTATTATTCCGATGGTTCCCAACTCCTGGTACATCCTGTCTGGAGCTCGGTTCACGCACTTTCCTCCGCGTGTCACGGAGCGCCTAGCGCGCGAGTGGTAGCTTTTGCTGCCGGTTTCGAAGCGGAGAAACAGCCGGACGCAGGGACGACCGATACTGCTCGGTGCACGATGTTGCGAATGTGGACGCTCAGTGAAACAAAGCCACGCGATACACATCAAGGATTCACATCCGGTTGGACCAATCCAATGAGAACGGATGGGTGAGCAAGCGAGGAAGGAGGAAGGCACGGTCGACGCGACGGGGAAAGTAACGCCAAGCGCGACGTGCAACGATGGTTGGCGTAGAGGTCATGTAGAGGAGAAAAATGGGTGTGCTGTGCTGGCGAAGAGATTCGTTCGGCGCAGGATCCGGCGCTTGGTCGGCGCTGGGGTTGGAGCATAGCCGATGTTTGCACGGTTGCATGCATTTCGGAGGGCAGCAGCCTTTTGGCGCCAGTCGGTCCGCACGGTACAATTTGCTCGATTGCGTCGATTGCGTTTTGTTTTTCGTCTGCAGGAAGCAGTACTTTGCCGCACTTCTCGAACTAATAATGAGGTCGTTCAAGCTACAGTGCAGTAGGGTAGGAAGAAATCTTCATTCAGAATGATTCAAAATTTTCTTGCATAAGTTTTCTAGGGTATTATGGTAATATTTTGTGGTTGTAATTCTTCCAAAGACGGTTTGAAGATTAACGTACGGATAAGGAAGGAATGCTTTGAAGTAAATATCTCCGGAAGCGTTTGTTTGTGATGTGAAAAGAGTTGAAATGCAAATTGAATTTAAATTTAACAAGAACAGAATTTGTTTGCTAATCACTGCTCTCTTCTTTACATCTCTTTACAGAAATGGAATAAGTGATTTGTTGAGTGTGTACTGTGCATGTGTAGTTAAATGTATGGAAATTTAATACATAGTATGCTTATAGAAGCTGTATAGTGGAAGGTTTGTCAACCTACGGACTTTGTCCATGTGCTATCGTTGTGCGAAATTCATACAATTGGCTTTGTATCGGCTGCCAGTGAAATTAGCGATTGTCGTATCTATTATCGTATCTATTACATCGTGCATTATTACTCCGTAGTGCTAGCGACTACCAGTTTATATCTACACTTGTTAACGAAGCAGTTGCGTGTAGCCCTTAAGCAGGGGATTCTCGTTTTTTTCCCTGCCAAAGCTAGGTGCGTGTTATAACGAGGAAAGAAAATGGCTCAATTTGTGACACACATTCAGCCGACGCTGATTGAAGCCTCACAAGGGCACGTTCCACATCATCACGGGCATCAGGTGGGAGTGCCACATACCTCTCATTTGCCACACAGTGGCCACAATATGCCGTCTCCGCCCACCCACCATGGGCATAGCCACGGGCATGTGCATGGCCACGGGCATCATCACGCCCAGACAACACTGGTCCATAGTGCCAGCCGGGAGATATCGAACAGCAAGGGATCCTCGGCTCATAAGGCACCGACACACCTACCGTTGTCACCGAAAGCGGACGAGCATCATCACCAGGCTCATCATCAGCCCCATCCACACTATCAGCATGTGGAAGGATACTATCAGCACGCACCGTTGCATTATCAACATTACCAGCAACAGCATCATGGCCATAGCCATGGACATCATCACTCAGGCGTAAGTACACACATCATGTACAATAATTGAGAGCTATCGGAAAAACGGAATCGGAATGGTTCGCTCTTTTCATCATCCTTTCATTTGTTTCTATAATGCAACAAAAACTTTCCCCCTTTGCTTAATGTTATTCGACTACAATTGAAAATGAAAAGTAATACTACTGTAATGCGTTAGTAGTGAAACTTTATTGTTTCATTTATTGTATGATTATCGTTATAAATTTTTTATTGTAGAAAGTGAAATATTTCAGCTGGATAAAAAACATAATCAGAAAGGATAAAATTAAGCCTTTTCTTCAGCTTTTATGTCAGAAATATTCATAAATATTGGAATATTCCTGCAAATTGTTGATAACAGTACTATTCAATTGGAACATGATCTATATATGTGTTTACTGAAAAGAATGCCGAATTTCGGATATGAATGTTTCAGGGTGTGAATCAATATTTCGAAAACCTGTTAACAATTGACGAAAACTTTTTCATTTAATGTTATACAATTCGGTCCTTTTAAACATAAGTTTAGACATTTTGCCTTTTTGGCTTGCTGAAATTTAAATCAAAACGAGTTCCCTTTACAGCACACCTTACACATGGCCAAATATTCTTGTGTGCACTAAAATGGAACAGAAAATGTTCGTCATGTACCTGCAAATGCATTCGTTTTAAATTTCCCACATTCGTTACATTTGAGGAAGTACACAAATCAGGCAGCAATGATAAAACAGCACGTGTGCAAATTCTATTAAAAAGTTGAAAATTTATTATCCCCCCGTCCAGGCAAATTGGGTGGTGTTGTGAACACGCAGCAAGGTTTTCACCCGATCGAGAACTATGCAAAGCTCTGCGAGCGCGAGTAGTATGTTAGATGCTCGTCCAGGCCGCAGGGAAATCGTGAAAGTTTAGTGTTCGGGGCGCGTGTGTGTGCTAAATTATCGCAGCATTTCGGTTGTATGTTGAGCAGCAATAAGCAGTAGCACGCGTGCTCCCTTTAGAAAGGTCATGTAAAAGCTAAAATTTTCTTTCATTCGACACTCGTTTTTGGACAGAATGAAGCCTGGATGTTTGCGTGGTTATTGAGCCTAGCTGGCAAATATCCTTTAACGTTTACGCTCTCCAGAATAATGTTGTACGTTGGGAGGCAGTGACCAAATGCAATCGATTAGACGGTAAATTGATAAGTTGCGTGTAGATGTGCTGTTCAACATTAATAAAATGAACGAACGAAAGTAACCAAGTAGCATTTACTTAGCGAAATACAAAGAAGCTTTATTTCTGTCAAATTTATTACCATGTCAATTGATGCATGCTTCTTTGCAAAGAAATGTTAGGTGAACAAAATTAATCTAAATATCTAGTACAATGTATTTCATTCATTCATTGAAACAGAAAGTTTCGAACTGGGAAGAAAATAGCATCATAAATCATGTTGTAAGGATATGTTACGGATTGTTGGTTGGTACAAAAATTACACGTTGGCGTTAGCATCTCTGCCAACCATAATCAATGAACCAATTGAAAGGGCCACTCTGCGAAAAAAAAATAAAATGGATAAACATTACAACGAAAATATTTTTTTTCTAAATAATAAAACCTGGTGTAAATAGTTTTGGTGCAATAGCAACGAACCTTTCATACTGTGTTGAGCAACCGTAATTATGGGCAAATACTACGTGATATTTTGGTCAAAGTTTTTATTCTGCTGTTTTTGACACGCTGCCAAGACAAAGCGTGATTGCAAACTTTTAGCAAACAGAAATCGGTGCCAAGATTTTGCCAACATTATGTATGTCCGAAAATTGATTGTTCAAACTTGATCGTGTGCGGAACTAGGACGCAACGCCTACTGGTTTCCCTGATTGTGTCGTGTAGGAAGACAGGTTAGGAAAAAAAATAGACCTTCAAGATTTATATTGATGAGAATAAGTTCTCTAGGACAGTGTTTTTTTTTCTATCAGAGATTGAGAGAAAGAGTGAGACGGAGTATGAAAAACGATATTTTCCTCATTTCACGATGGTTTGACGCCAAAGAGCATTTCGATCTGGAATCTGACCGATTCGCTATTTACGGCTGATCGAATTTCTTCCCACTCATTCTTCGACTCAGCTGACGGACGAGGATCAGTTTACGGTATGGTTCGTTTCCTAGCACCATTTGTTATACTTTTCTTATAAGCAGTGCAGTACAGCTCGTGACCTAGCTTAGTAGCACCGGAACACACCGGAAGTGCAACGGCAGTGTGTGTGTGTGTGACACAATTTATGTGCTTCGCCAGCATGGTTGAAGGGTGATAGGCAACACTGCTTTTACCGGTCCAATGATGCCGATGCAGTGGTCGTCACTCTGCAGTGGTGGTCGTTTATCGTTTCCGGTCTTTTGATGTAGGAGGAGTATTCGTAGCAGCGGGCTAGTGCTGCATTGGCCTCGCCCACGGGTGTTGTACAGTTCCACAGGGTACAGGGGTTGGAATATTCGCGATGGGCATCGATAACTCGTTCTGGAATAAGCGCTATACCGTGTTGGCACGTGCGGAAAGTCTACAGGCAGTGTAGCGAAATGGCAGGATATTATGTAACAAACCGGAAGCACACCACAAATGGGATTGTTGGCAGGCTCGGGAGTGGTACAGATTCTGCGTCATACTTGGCACCACATTCGTATTAGCAAACTCGTTGATAGGTCACTGGCTCAGCGGAACACCAAGATATAGTATTTATTATCATGGGTGGAGAAATGATCATGTGTTGCCCATTTCACTCCAGCGATGGGAAAATAGATATTACGCACGATATTACGGTTTGCTGTAATGAGAATGCAAATTTAATTACTCGAGTGATGTAATTAAGGATGGTTATCACATATTCGTAGTGATTTTCATCATTAGATTAGAGTAATGATCAAATTTAAAACCGTGTAGATCCATCTAATTATTAATTGAATATTAAACATAATGGTTTTTAAACGTAAGAATAATTTATTGTTACACCTGTCTTGAAACTTCTGCAGGCATTTAAAGTCTTTTAAGTTAAAATTTCTACTGACTATTTGTGAGGTTTTTAATATCATAGGTTTTTCAGAGCATCGATGATTAATAAAAAATGAGATACCTGTAAATACCAAAGACCTGCTTTGTAGGCATTTGCCACATGCCACAAGGATTATAAAATTTGAATAGTTAGAGGGTAGTTAGATGAAATTATCGTATACATCTTTTATTACAGAATGGTTATCAAAAAAGATAATTTTGAACCTAATTTGGGGATGGTTCAAATCGATGTACGCATTCAGTTTCTTTACTTACGTTAAAAATGAGTGCGTTTTAAATAATCGTAAGCCATCGAGTATTTTTTTACTCCTTTTCCTTTTCCAAATGTTTTACTGTATGTTTATTCTGTTGATGAACAAATATTTCCAACAAAAATAGATGAACAAATTGTTCCAACTGTGAACGTCAGAGAAGGAGGGGGAACACATTTACGGCTGGGCATGGATCCTGCGATGCACAGACTGCACTCTTGATTGAGCATGCAAACCATTCATGCACGTCACTCAGCCGCCCGTAACGTAACAAAGACTTGTAACAACGATTGCATTCATCAGCGGTGCGAGAGGCAAGACCATCTTTTTGTGTCATATGAAGAATGGAAAGAAAAACAGAAACCGATCGTATAATTCCTGTCGAATGGCGAAGGGCACGGGGTGGTTTCATTGATCACTAGGGCGGTTTCATTTACTCTATCCACTGTTTCAGTGATTGCGAACTTGCGAGCGTCATCGAGAAGGATACTGTTTCCGGACCCGTTCATCTTCCCCTCTAGTTATGCCAGAATTGGTACAACTGTTGTGAACATCGTGCTCACAGGCGATCGAATCAGATTGATGTCAGTCGTTTGTTAGCATTATACATATACACTGTACTCATAGATAAATAGACGCCCGAAACGTTTACTTTAGCAGTGCACCTCCCCGGGGAGGGGACGATACCGAGTGAACGTTTCTGCAACATCGCGATATCTAGTTCAATTTTTAACGAAGCGAGAGTGTGCGAACCGTCTCGCCTGTGTAGCCTACTCGGATGGTTGGCTTTGATTGTGCTAGTTCAACATGCTAGGCGCCAAAAATAGCACAGGATTTCATTTGGAGATGAACTGTCACTGTGCTGACGTGATGAGGTGTACCAATGGTTAATCCGTCCTCGACAGTCGTCGTTAGACTATGACGATCGTGTGGCAGTGAGTAGTTTTTCCTCGTTTCGTCATCACGTCTGGGTTTCGGCGATACATCTGTTTGTCCGGTGGGTGGTGAAGAGTATTATGAAAAGCCTCGTTAAATCAACATCCGCGATTCGGCTAGTTAAAGCAATATAAGCGTGAGTGAACAAGTGGTTTTGGGTTGGCATGTGTTAACGTGGTGGAGAGATTATTTGTTAAATACGGCCAAAGGAAAATAATTTCAACAGATGGTCGATTGAATCGTTCAGTTCATCGGAGTGAAATTTAAACACATGCTAGTGGTATAAGCCGAAGGTTAAAACATGGTATAATGTCGCTTGAAACACTACCAATGTGCTAATGGAAATTCTCTCCACGTGAAATTCTGATATAGTCAGTCAATTTTGTGAGTAGTGAATAGTGAATCATCCTTATCATGCACTTCAATGAGGTTGCTTGTTTGCAGTAGTGAGTGGATGAAGAGTTTCTTGCTTCTTTCCCCACTTATTCTCAACACAGCCTTATATCTTCTGGATGAGCAATATTTCTTCTGAACCACCAGAAGGTATGACGGGTCAAAAGTGAAACATCATCTAGGTATGACGGGATAAAAGCGTTAGAGTGCAAAGATCAAGCGAAGGGACGGAAAACGTAGCAAAAGGTTAATACATAAATGGTTCCAGAATGTCTAAGAACGGGTTAAACTGTTAACTGTTCTTTGACCCTGTGTCAGGATAAGCCCAGAAAAGAGGCCAACGGTTGGCGGCGCATATTTTCCCCGACACGGCACATCTTTCGATAGGAAGCATTTTGTGATAGGAATCATTCTGGGAAATTCAAAGTGCTGTATAAAAATTTTCTTCATCTCTCGGCAAAGTGCGAGCGAAGGAACAGAGAGAAGAATTTC
>JXXA01004694.1:0-30528 GCA_000956255.1 Anopheles punctulatus | reverse complement strand
AATTTTGATCTTCGTACTGATGATCACAAGTCACGGCAGTGATAGCACGATGGTACATCAAGCGTTTTGAACCTTTCAATGCATCGATTTTGATTGTAGCAAGACATTTTCAAGCAGGCCAATCGCTTTGCTTGAGAAAGCCTGTATACGGGATATCTCTACTTAACTAATAATACTAGCCAGATAGATTCTATTTATTAGAAATAAAATGGGGAATAGGGACAAATAGTGCAATGTTTTCTATTCCAACAGTCTAAGCTCCAAGTTTAGGTGAAATTTAATGAAATTTTAATAAAATTAAAAATCAGTCCTGACCAAAAAATATATCAAATCTTTACGCACGATGAATTTAATTTGTTAGATTAGCCGATTTGTTTGACTCTTCATTTATTGAGTGTATAGAAATAATAGAACACCTCATAAGGCTTAAACCTGTCATTTTAGTTTTATAAATTTAAAACCATGCATGCAAAAAAATCGTATCGTCTAATACCTTCTATTTTTGATTGCTAATTCAGTTTTAATTTGAATTAAACTTTTCATAACCCGTTGTCTGCAAATGTATATTAAAAAGTAGTATTAACATTGCCACGAATCACACATTGTCTTATTACAATCTGCTCACTCCTGGTAACCGTAATAGCATTGTCAACAAAACTTTCCCTGTCGATGGTGATAGGAATTCGTAGGAAACTAACATGTTTTCCTTCCCTACAGTCAGGGGAATGCGATAGTTATGTAATTACAGTTTCATCATACGAAGTAAATGGCTCGGTGCATAGTAAAAACATCGGCTTCATGCGAAATTGTTCCGATAGTTGCATCGATCCATCGATCTATCGATAAATCAACCAGGAAAGCGTGTCCGCCCGAAACACTGTACCTGCGCACTGATTCCATAATAGTGCACATGTAGAAGCATACGCACCTGGACGACTCGGTGCTGCATGCTTAAAACACATTGTGCGAAAAGTGTTCGATAGTAAACCGAACCGAAAGCCATACGACACACATACACACACACGTACACACGCAAAAACCGAGATTTGTGGCTTCCTTATGCAATATCCTCTTTATGCACCCGGTCCTGCTGCTCCTCGTTGGTATACTACACCGCCGCAAACCACAAAGAGGACATCAATCGCAGTGTTGTAGCGGAGAGCCAACCTCTACACGCACACCCGATCGCACGACGCATGGGAGGTGCATATTAAGTAGTGGATGATCGTTAAAATCACTCACCACACCGCGAGCGCGTTCGCGGCGGACGCATGACAAAATGCCGCTTCTTCGTCGACTGATGACAGTCAATTACGCAAGGGGATAAGTTGGGTGGAGACTCCGGGAAGGTGCAGGTTCCAATATGCTTTGCGGTTTTGCTTCCGTGTAAGGTGCTAATTGTCACGGTTGATTAGTCAGATGCGGAGAGCTCTGCGCATGTTGCAAACATGCCCGATGAGGTGAGAGATAGTTGTGCGCCAAATAGGCACAGAAAGGAAAGATCCCAGAAAGAAGTACGAAATGCGGGCATGATGCATGTTCCAGTGGTAAAAGTATCACATTCTAGTTTGAAATAAAAATGAAAAAGAAATCTCTCTGGATCGATCTTCCAATCGGCAGGCAGCGATTGGCTTAGTTTTGTCGTGCTGTAAGTAAAACCGGATTTCTGCGTCCTAGAAGAGGAAGAACAAACAAACCTGTTGCTATTAACATACATACGAGCAACAAACAAAGAAGAAGAAGAAGAAGAAGAAGAAAAAACACCCACAGTAAGCACGTGTTGTTTCCTGTTCTAGCTACTGTGGGAGATATTTGAAACCGCTCCACTGGATGGATCAGGCAACGATGCAGTATGCACCGATGCAACCGAGTGCGAGCAAGAGACAGCGAAAATGCGGCTTAATCAACTGTGTAATCAGAGGAAGCGATGGACGGTCGGTCGGTCGTCAGTGGGTTTCGAACGCTGGAATCTTGCTACACTGGAGGCTGCACCGCAACATGAGAAGCTGCACATCAGCAATCAGATGTGTTGCATTAGCCTCCCGCGTGAGAATAATGCACCTCATTGTGTAGACGATACGGACGATAGGCCATTTGCCATCGGAGTCGTGCAGTCGCGTGTCGTCGCAGTGGCGAAACGATGTTGAAAAACCTGGCAGAGCAAAATGACTCGCTTCCATCGTGCCGTGGAGGGGCCAGCAAACCAGCCACCTTGTGCAGTAACTGTGTGTTTAGCGACGAAGCGGACACATTTTCGCCCCCTTACTTATCTACGGAATGACCTTTCACGCTAATTAAACGTGGTGTTATCACGATCTTTATGTAGACAGAACAGAAGTCGACGCTGTTTCTGTCGCTGTTCTATTTAAAACTTTTTTAGAACCATTTCAACCAAACTATGCGCGTGCCGATCGACCAGTCCAGCATGGATTTGTTGCAGCACATGAGAACGATTTCTTTGGCATCGTGTAGGTAGGTTCCCCGCTTCGAGTAGAATGTTTATTGTGCATTCATTTCATCTATGAATTCCGTTTGACGCGGGACGCCTGGTGAACCTTATGCTACATCCTGGTAACACACAAAAACACGCACCTTCGCGAACGTCATAACCTGTTTGATCGTCAATCCCAGTCGGTTCGTACACCTGCAGGGAACTAAGCAGCCGGGTAGGCACGCTTCTGTAGAAAGATTCCAATTAACGCAGCAAAATAGCACAGCACACACAAAAGATTTTTCGGAGTTTTTGGAGAGGGCGGCCACGACACGCGGCGGGTATACCTCGAGTGGGGATGGGTACACATTTCTTAACGTGGCATCGAAGTTTTTTGACCTCCCGGCATGTGGTCTCGTGCTTCGCTCCTGCCTCCTGCTTCACCATACCATATGCGCCATCCCGTCGATGGTCCGTCGAGAGCGTCATGTTCTTCACGGCGTGTCTTTTTTCCGTTCATCTCAAACGAAACCGATGATGATCATCACCGTCGTCGTCGCGCCGATGTTCGTGAAGCTATGGTTAAACTAACGCACCGCAACACATTATATATCGCCTGCTTATTATGCCCACCAGCGGTTTCTTCCAGTTGCTTCCTTTCTGTTTGCTGCTCGCCCAAAACAGGCGCAGAAATTATTTTTCCATCTATCTCCATTTTCATAAGCGGCAAGCGGCGTTTGCGCTTCGTGTAAATAAACGCGAAACGAAACGCGAGGGGTGAATCAGAAAAAAAAGACACATTGAAAATAGACCCACATCAACAAACCAGACGACGAAAACAACGCACAACTACAGCCGAACGCCGCCGGTCGTATGCAAATAGTGCGCCATAATCGTCGGTTTCAGAGTTACCCATGAGTGCGGCGTCCGGAACTCTCAGTTGGTCGGAGAAAACATGTGGTGAGCATGTTTTTTTTTTTAAACAATTTTGTTCACAGCACTCCCAATGGGAGAAAGACAAATCGATCGTCGGGCAGAACAGTTCACGCACGTTTTTGTAATTAATGCTCGTAATGCTGTAGTCGACTCAAACGGACTCATTCGTGCAAATGACTACCACCCTGTAAATTAACAATGTGATCGATGTGGATGATCGAGACTTAAGAAAAGACAGTATGGCTGGGAACAGTGAAACTGTATTAGTTGTCTGCAGTAAATGAGCAATGACAAGTTAAAAGTTTAGCTAGTAAGGTTCAATTTATGGAATATAATCAAAGCGATGATATCTTCCGAAAATTGTTATGAGTTCCAATAAATGTCCTCGCTTGCAGTGCGCAATTTTTACTTAAACGCCAACATCAACAAATGATTCATTTAATGTATTTTCCCAAAATCATTGCTATCGGTTGCAATTTGCTACAATTTCCGGCTGAAGCTTTTAACAAGCAGCATTGCATAGAACACTGTGTACACAAAGAATTATCAAAATAAAACTGCATCATCGGTGTAGACAGCCCTAGACCGAAAAAAAACCTTATTGCATGCTTTGAACCCGATAACGATTCGAACCTATAATTAACTCTATGGACTTAATTGCGGTTATTGATAAGAGCTTTGTACAACGATTGATACGAAGAGTGCTCACATTTCGTCTTTAATAAAAAGATTGGTTTACAATTGGATTGGTTTACAGCGTAAAATTTTGCTTTCACTATTTCTCAAGTAATTTTGCAAACTCGATTATGCAACTCTTGAATAAAAAATTAACGTGCTAAAAGCTATTTTATCTTCTGAACCTATTTTAATCACCCATACTCAGCGTTCGCAGAGCCATCTTTCGAAAAAGTTTACATTTGAGCCTTCGAACAAAGTTAAATCCCCGATAGCTTTACGTCAAACAATTAGCACGCTCTGAGTTTTTTCATTAATTACAGATCAAGCCCATGGTTCAACCCTGTGAGTTCCTAAATTCCCTGTGAGTTCCTGCTTTCTACATGAAATAATAAAAATCTGTTTAAAAAATTACAATACTCGAAACATTCTTCTTCCTACATTTACATTCAGTCCATATGTAAACGCAATTTTCAGAAAGAGATAACATGGTCACACAGTTCAGCTGACGATTTTTTTTCGGTTTGTACATAATCATGTGTACTTTGGCTATGAAGGGCAACGAACGGAATGCAAACGCAAATCGACTGCCTGAATAGCAATTTCCAGCACAGACGCAATCAATAAACGGCATTCCTTCGTCCGGTATGAATATCAGCATTCAATTCTAATCGATAAGCAACATTTATTTCACCGCGTGCTTTCGGCTAGTGACTTTGAAAACTCAGCTTTGAACACTGTAAACCATATTTACGCGTAATTACTATCCGTTGTGCGATGAAAATAGCTTCCATTCCGCACTCAACCGGCAGCCTCCGCTGCAGTGGTGCTGCGCAACTGCATCTTGGCGAAATTGCAGTGAAACACTTGTGACCTCTTTTTCCAACCAAACTCTACTCTACCACACCCGGCGGGCCGCGGACGCTGGGTAAACACCGATTCCATGTAAATTAGATAATGAGTTGAGATAATGACACGCTTGGCCTCGGGCAAGAGTGGAGAAGCGAGGAAACGTTTCCACCCCCTTCTGCTAGCGTGAGATCTTCAACAACAAAAAAAAACAAAAAAAAAAACTACCCCCAAATTCCTATCGGGGTAGGTTTATGGGGCAGCAGCGAAACGGCGCGTGGTGGCGAATGTTTGCGCGGTTGCTACACTTTTTTGTCGACATTTAAAATTTCGGTTGCCTCATTCTTCGATACAACCCACGGCCAGGTGTGCCCCAGAAAATCGAAAGATGCACGGCCAAAGCGCAAACAAACAAATTCCCGCGCCGATGTTTGGCTGGCTTGGAAGCAGATGATGATGGAAGCAGTGCAGTGCCGACACGTTTTGTTTCAACGGAACGGTGAAATTATCATTACCACATTCCCTGGGCGCTGAGTCTCGACTGTTTGCTTGGAATGTGGTCTGTTTGCTTGCCTCGCTTGTGGAATGTTATTTTCCGGAAGGGTCAAATAACGCACGCGGATCTGGTGGGGTTCGTCGTCGTCCGTAGCGTAGTCGTGTTTAAATCGTCCGCTGCCATAACGAGGCGAGTTTTGGTGAACGTAGTGCCTTACCCTTGCGTGTGCACCATTGTGCACAATTATGCACAAACACACACGTTTTGTGGGCATATTTTTGTAGGGGAACTAGCCGTGTGCGTGATTCATTTCGGCGAGCCTTACCTAATTGAAGTAGGTTAGGCGTCCAGACGGTCGGTGACAGTCAAACACTCACGGGGAAAAGAGGGGCCAAATTCGCACTTTTGCAACGTCAAGCTTCGATTGCTCGAACATGGTTGTAGGCTTCAAGATGCGGCATTATCCTCAAATAAACGTTGAACGCAACGTATCCTTTCAGTCTAATTAAATCAAACGGGCCAGAGGTTCACAATCCACATAAAACTATAATTTAATAAATACTAAAATGAATTAATTGGGAATACGGTAATATTGAGCAGATTATCAATTCATGTCTAAATTAGTGTATTTCGAAAAAAAATCAGAATTATTTTTTGTGTATTCAAAGACGTTTGGCTCAATTATGGCTCATTTTTTTACTCCTAGTTTTTACGACTATTTTAATCTATGAAAACGAGATTTTGCTTGGAAAAACAGCAATCGAAAACGGCTGTTCTCGTTTGGGTGAGGAACATCCAAATCATTCAAATAATCTGCAGGATAGCGTTTTTGGTGTCAATTGACACCTAAATTTTACTTATAAGACGTATTCGAACCATTGGACGGCAAGTGTTAAGCAGTCCAGCGCATCAATACAAACGCACCGCAAACCGTACTCGGCAAGACGACGACAGAAGATCGCATCGGGCCTTCATTTAGAGCATGACGCTGATGTCATGTTTGTATGGATTGAACGCCACCCACAGCACCACTGCCAGGCAGGCAAAGACCGTGACGTAACTGGAAGCTTTTGGTTTGACTCGCGCTATTTAAGGACGATTTTAAATTCCACTCAGCATCCTAAAGGAACGACACAAAGCACAAAGACACACTGTCCGGGGAACTTTCGCACCCACATGGACCACTGAAGGCCACCACAGCAGCCGCTGTTCACGCGAATGGCCAGAACAACGGCGGTATTGCAACCTTTGCACCGCGAGCGCAAGTTCCATGGGCGCACAATAGCCGAACGTGATAGAAAAGTCAATAAATAACTTGATTGGAGCGGTACTGTGTCGGGAGAATGCTGGTGCCTTGCCTGTGACTCATGCATATGTGTCTCGCGCCAGCGATCTCCATCCTCCAAGGCCCCGGCACGGGCCAGTTAGAATTAAATCTCCGCTCCATAGCAGCGCTCGACTAACGCGGAAGTGTTGGCGACGTGTTGCGCTCACTGAACGTGCGGAGACGCCGGGGGATCTTTAAGTGGCATATTCAAATTGCGCCGTAGCTGTGGTCGTTGTCGTTGTGGTGAGAAAAAAAAAACAACAAAACTCGGGCGAGGAGTTGGGAGCCACAGCTGACGGGCGGGTCACGGGCGGTAGGTGATGTCAGTGGAAAAATATTCACGATCGTCGATCGACGGTTGCAACCACCCGCGAGAAGATCGACCACCCGTCTTTGTCTTGAAACGTACTGGATGGGTGCGTAGCGTTCCCTGTACTTCCCTGTACGCCATGTGTCTCTCCATTATTTACGCCCTTCTGGCACGCACTATCTCTCTAAGCCTGCCCTGCCTGGCCGGGTCAAACCACAAATCGCATCCCGTCGCGTCGCTTGTCAACGAGTCGACGGGCGATGTGGAACGTGAATGGAACGTGTTTATCCGGTTGTGGCACCCTCCCAGCTAAGCACATTGCTACGAAGTTTACCTAGTTGCACACCGGAATGTCCCACCCCGATAAGCCTCTTTGAGCAACACAACTGCATAGCTGCTGGTGTGTGTGTGTGTGTGTGTGGAAGCGGCAAGGGGAAGCGGGGAGCATAAAATATGCGCGTGACCTTCACAGTCAGACGCTGGAAAATGCATACTGATAAGAACGGTACATCGGCGAAAGAGTGAGAGGAAAGGGGAAAGAGACAGAGAGAGAGAGAGACAGAGTGTGTGTGTGTGTGTGTGTGTGTGACTCTGTGTGGCCGTCAGATCCGTCTATGGTAAGCCGAATGGTGATCTCGTGACGCCGTGCCGCGATAGATGGAGAGAAAGCGTTTCAATGACAAAAAAAGCCCTAAAAAGGGGAAAGTTGAAATGGACTTCGACAATCCCACCACTCTAAGGCTGAACTGTATGCAAAACACTTTCGGACGACTTCTTGCACACCACTTTGGAGCGAACCGGAGTGATACGCACGCACGCACCAAGAGTGGTTATACCAAGATCTTGCTTGCTTATTGTCACCACCGCGTCCTCCGCGCGGGAGGCATTGCCTGGGCTGCGTGGGCTGCGGGAAGAAAACAACAGAACTGCGTAGGAGAGTGCCGTTGTCCGTTGGCTTGGGGTTGGGTTGGTGGTGGTTTATGATTTTAAGCATCTTTCTCCGCCACGGCGAGGCGTTGGCGATGAACGCTTGACCTAAAACGTATCCAATCCTCTTCGTGATTTTAACACGATCAAACAAGGATCGGCTTCGAATAGCTGACCTTTTCGTTGCGGTGCTAAAACGGGGTTTCAGCTTGTGCGTTGCGTTGTGAATGTACCTCGAACCGATCGCTCGATTTGGGTGTATTGAAAATAAGCATCTTTAACAGATTTTATCAACTAGTGCACGTAGTATAAACAGAAGTTGATTCCAATGTACACCCCATGGCAGCACGGGAGTTCCAAATATCTAATGCAGCACCTACTTCACAATTGATTGTTGATTGAGCAACAGTTATGGTGTAGTTTAGGATTTTTGGATAACTTTTTTCGAAAATCATTTCCAACTCAGAGGTTATCAATTTACTGAAGAATTAATGCCAGATTTCATGAGTATTGCTTATTCCCATCAAGTACTTCAAGAAACTACCTTGATCCAAATCGTTGTATCTGCTACTAATTTGTTAACTAATGTAAAACGAGGACACGATTATTTTCTTAAATTTCCTAGCATGATTGGAGAAAAATTATTGGAGTTATAGTTTGGGACTAGAATCGTGATAATAAAATAATATGAAATCATTATTAAAATTCATAAACCCCACGTAGAACTGCAAAAGAAGAATGGCAATTGAATAATTGCGAAAATATTTTTCTCAATTTTCGTCATCTGTTTTAAGCCTATTTTTAATCCATGATGTGAACGTTCAATTAAAATACGCTATTTTAATCATCCAGTGCAGCGATGGATGCAGGTGAAACAATTTGAAGCGTCCTCAAACCTAATCATTCAATTAAACCAACAAAAAAAAAACGAATAATAGCATAAACATTAATAACTCTGTTGGTGCATGTTCCACGTTGCTATATCCCCTCACTCACCAGCCCAGCCCACGACGAGTGCGCAAATTCACAAAAAGCCATCGACCGAGGAGCCAAATACCGGACGAAATCCGATCTCGAAAGAACGAGAGAGACAAAACAAGCGATCGGCAATAAGAAAACGAGGGCTCATAGGGGCTGCTTCCGGGTGCAAACAAATCAACAACCGGCATATCACATACCGAGGCGCTGGCTGAAGTGAAATAACCCGGCTGGTTCGATATCGTTGACGCCTGGAATGCAGCAGGGGGAGGTGGGCCGGTGAGTGCACGAAAGGTGGGAAGCAGATTTTTTTCTTCCCTCCGATGAGTCGGAAAATCTCACACGGGAAAAAACGACGACCGGAAGCACAGCACCGCCCGGGAAGCAGGCATGTTGGGAGTGTCGTGGCATGCGCGTACGCAACCTTGTGGGTTCGTGTTGGTGGCTTCGGATATTCACCGGGAGCCGGCATCTAATGTTAGAAGAGGACTAACACACACACACACACACACACACACACACACACACACACACACACACACACACACACACACACACACACACACTAGCACAAGCATGATGACGAGACGCCTGCCTTCGTCCGAACGAAATGAGGTCAAACGTCTGGTTCTGGTCGGTAGGATGTTAGCATATCAGACACGATACCGGTACATCGATTGTGACTACATACAAAGATACACACAGACGCACGCGTAAAAAAGCGGCGCCAGGTCTTACAACCGGCAAACCCTTCCTGGAGGGTACTTCATCAATCGATAGGGATTTCCGTGCAAGTCATCAAGTACCAATGAGCCCTCGTCAATCAATTGGAAATTAATTAAACAAGCGAAGCCGCCGCCGCCGCTGATGCCATCGAAACCGAGCAGACAGTAAAGGGGTGCGCGGGTTTGCGAGACTATGAAAAAAACAACGTGTGTTTAAGTTAGTCACCGTATGTAAATCTCTGGGGTAAGTTTCCGTCCGAGAAGGGGTGCAATCACTAAAAACAGCAAATGAAAACCCATATTCGAGTTAGAAAGGGGTGCATTTGCAAAGCGTGAGGAGAAATATGCAGACCCCCTCATCAAGAACCGAGGGAGTAGATTTACTGCAAAATGGCGCTTGAATCCGGGACAGAATGGGAATGGATAGTTATTTTTTTTCCAAAGTAGCTTAGAGAAAATCGTATTATTTTGCTGCTTTTCGGAACCGAGCTGTTCGGTAGTTCCGGGGATCGATCTTGTCCGCAGTAGGAGACACATCCCGGTGGCTACCACCCGCAACGTTTTAAATTTGCCATGTGAGATGGGGAGGCCCCTGCCACGATGGAACGTGGGGAGAACGACGTCCAAGTGATGATGATCGTCTTCTCGCGCACCTCGTCCTGCCACTTACCTCCTCAAACTTCTCCCGCATTTCTGCCCGTTCTTCCACCGACAGACTCTTCTGCTGAGCCGCATTTCGAAAAGAAGCCATTTTTGTTGTATCGCGTTCTCGCTCACTCTAGCACGCTATAGGATATTGCGTTTCACTTGCACTGCCACTTGCTTGCCAACACACGACGCGAGTCGAAACGCTCGTTGCTTGCTTCTTGATGAGCTGTGCTGCTGCTCTTCTTCTTCACGGTTGCGGTGGCGTATTTTGCGTACACAACTTTATTTAGCTTTTTTTCACGCAATTACGGTACACGTATTTTCCATCGCCAGCCGAAACATGAAACTAGAACTTGTTAACGACACACTTCCAGACGCTGCTTATCTGCGCCGTATCGACAGTAATACGATTTTGATTCACTGCAGAATTTTGCTGTTGAGAAAATACAAGAAAATCTACTATTGAAACTAGAAAACACGACGGTTGCTTTACGATTTATACTGCAAATTCACGCACGAACACTACAAGTCAGCACGCGGGAGACGGAGGAATTTTTTCATTTTTGCCTTCGGCGTGGCGATTTCAGCGTAAAACTTTAAACTATTTTTTTATCAATGGATCAAACAAACGGAGAAGGAAGAATTGAGAATGCATGTCTTCCCGTTCTCGCAAACAAGGGCGTTCTTGGCTGGAAGAAGCAGGAGCACAATCACACTCTTCCCTTCCCCTGAGAACACACACACATTCTTGAATGTACACGAACCCACGCACAAGCACACACATGCACACGCACACTATCGCCCAAATCTTTACTACACTTCGTAATTGTTTTGGAGAAAGAAATTATTCAAAATTCGCTCTAAACCAGAATGAAGCCCACCCGTCGTTGCCGTTGGTTACCGTTACACACACGCACAAGCAGACAGGTTGAACAAAAACAACACTGTCATAGCAGTCAAAGATCGAAAACTCCGATTCGAGCAGATTGCCTAGCTTCGACAGTTGCAGAGAGATGGGCAACGCGTTGAGCCACCACCATTTTGAGCGAGATACAGCGAAGGAGCGAGATGCAAGAAATGGAATCTGCAACAAATGATTACAGGAATCCGCTGAACGGTAAATGTTGGAAAAGGATAAAGAAAGAGCAAGATTGACGGTGCGGGAAGAGTTTTGTCCGAGCACTATGGGCCAGTAGATTGAAAATGACAAAACAAGGAAAATGATGCAATAGAAATTTGCATGGAATTTCAGTTGGTATAGTTCATCGCAACAAAATTCAGATTGTTTTCACGTATAAAAATCTGATGCGCATCGATAATTTTTGACAAAAAGATTACAATTCTCATGAAGTAAATCAAAACGGAAAGATGCGCTACTCAAGTCAATTAATATTAGTTCATGGGCTATATCACCTTTCCATGGTGGCATCGTTGCTCTGAAACAGGTCGTGCTCGTAAAAAATGAACTCCTTATGAAATAAATCTCAGATAAATGGGATTTCTGTATACCTAGTCCTTAAAATCGTGCAAAGGTTCAGAAATTGATTATAATTTTTCTATCTTTGGTTTTCGAAGAAAAAGATCGAAAATTCGGAAAAATCTTGTCAAAGATGATGTCAACATTTGTTTACAGGACCAAACGTCAAAGTAAAAAAGTAGAAACGGAGCGCGGCGAAAATAACGCTAGAAAACAAATAATAATGAGTTCATCTAATTTTCTCGTGCTATTAAAAACGTTTACCGTAAGTAATGGGTACTTTTGTACTAGCTTTTGATTCCAGGAAGGTCCGCTTGTAACTGTATGTAATTTGTTCCCTTTGCAGAAATCGCTGGAGAATGCGTTCTCGGCGAACGATATCGAACTGTTGAAGGCAGACTATGATGCTGCCCGTGCTAGTGATAACGATAAAAAAACAGCGTTGCATCAGGCATTCCGAGATATGCTGCTCACCAAGACCGAAGACATACCAGCGATCGAAAAATTCATCAGTTTTGCGGTTAACTCATGTCGAAAGGACATGACGGTCGCCACGATGCCAGTCGTGCTTCTGGGGGACATATTTGACGCGGTAACATTGGATCGGGCCGAGCAAATCTTCACCTATGTGGAAAACAATGTGGCCATATGGAAGGAGGAGTTTTTTTTCACCGCATGCAAACATAATCTGCTTCGCATGTGTAACGATCTGCTGCGTCGGCTTTCTCGTTCCCAAAACACGGTGTTCTGTGGAAGAATATTGCTGTTTTTGGCAAAATTTTTCCCGTTTTCCGAACGCAGTGGATTGAACATTATTTCGGAGTTCAATCTCGAGAACATTACAGAATACGGTATGGATGGGAACGAGATGGTAGTGGAACAGCTGTCTGGCAATACCGATCCGGAAGTGAATGCTGATGGCGCAGAGAACAAGCTCAAGATTGACTACAACCTGTACTGCAAGTTTTGGGCTTTACAAGACTTCTTCCGCAATCCGAACCAGTGCTACAACAAAGTGCAATGGAAAACTTTTGAGACGCATGCCCGTAGCGTTCTTTCGGCGTTCAGTAGCTTTAAGCTGGAGGAACATCGTTCGTTCAGCACCGTTGCGAAGGCAACGAACGAAACCACTGACAGCCCGATGGAGGAAGACCAAATCCGGAAAGCGGGTCACTTCTTTGCTAAATTCCTCACAAACCCAAAGCTACTGTCACTACAATTGTCCGATTCAAACTTCCGGCGCTCGGTGTTGGTGCAATTTCTGATTTTATTTCAGTATCTCAACTCGACGGTAAAGTTCAAGGCCGAAACGCACGTGCTCACGCAAGCGCAAAGCGATTGGTTGAAAGAGACAGAAACGCAAGTTTACCAGCTGATAGAAGAATCGCCTCCGAATGGTAAAAAGTTCGCCCAAACTGCACGCCACATGCTGATGCGCGAGGAGCTGTGGAATAGTTGGAAGAACGAGGGTTGCAAGGAGTTCAAACGCCCCGACGTCGAACATGACGAGACGAGCACATCAACCTCGGCGGGTGCGGGAAACACTGCAACGACCGCAAGTGCTCAACCAACTGGCAGTAGCCGACCGCCGGCCAAACGGCCCAGGAGACCGCTAGGAGACTTAATCCGTGACTCCACAAAGCAAGGAAAGTTTTACATGGGTAACCCGGAGATAACGCGCCTTTGGAACCTTTGTCCAGACAATCTGCAGGCGTGCAAGGGCACCGATCGCAACTTCCTTCCGTCGCTCGAAACATACTTGGAGAACCCGAAAGAGAAACAGGATCCGTCGTTCGAGTGGCGTGCGTTGCGTTTGCTTGCTCGCCAGTCACCTCACTTCTTTACACTCTTTAACACGCCCTCGTATAAAGTGTCGGACTACCTTGAGAGCGTGCGAAAGAAGATTCAGAAGGACAAGCTGGACATCAAGCTAGAGCATGCTATTCAGGAAGAAACGGCACCGACCAACGCAGAACAAACCGAAGCGGAGGGCGAAGGTTTGGTAGGCGATGAAGAGCATGAGCAGATGGATTCTGAACTGCTGAAGACGGAGCAGCTAACACCGGAGGACAAAAACACCCACAAAACGCTTGCGGTAAGTAAGGAGCAGCTGACCGAGTTGGCACCGAGCATTGGGCGGGACTGGAAAAAGTTGGCGACGAAGCTTGGGTACAGTGCAGATGAGATTCAATATTTTGAGTCAGAATATCCCTCCGTCACTGAGCAGTGCTGCCATTTGCTGACACTCTGGTTCGACGACGACATGGATGCAAGTTTAGACAATTTAGCATACATTCTGGAGGGTTTGGAAATGATAGCAGCTGCCGATGCCGTAAAACAAATGATTGCCCTCCTTAGTGACAAGGTTGAGGAGGTTTCGGAGTGAACGAGAACGGAGCATTACGTTTTGTCTTCAGTATCCATTTTTCTATTGGAGTGTTTTAAATAAAGGATGATTTACAAAGTACATTGATTGCGTATGCACAATGTTGGATATTGCTACAGCTATCGTAATAAGGCTACAGTACAATCGCGTCTGTGTTTACTTAGTAATTTGTCCGAAATTTATTCTAAATTTTCCTTCAAGACGGCATTCATTTAAAAATAATCCATTATTTGACAACAACTAAAACCGTTATTGGCGACTAGTAAAACAAAGAATTTAAAAAAGGAAATCAATGGACAAACTGTTACGATTAAGGATATCAGATATCTGAACAATAATAACGGTTCAATTTCAAACCTGATGCTTTCAGAAATAGTTATGGTAGCCTTCATTAATCCGTCAAATGGCAGGATGTTTGTGAGATGATATGCGCATGCCTTGCAATTTTCCCCCAGCAGCAGCACAAAGACTGTTTTGTACGTAGAGTAAGGAAGAAAAACAACTATCGCTCGTACTTTCAACAAGAATATTCGACGCCTAAAATATATTGAAACTACGGAACTACTGAACTAGCAGCGCTAAAACTTTCTTGAATAATATGCACGAGCGTAAGTGGTAAAGATTAGTGGTGCGTCGCTTTAATTTGAACCTCGTGTGACAGAATTATTACGATACACAAGAAAGTGCGTGTTGGTGCGTGCAAAGTATTGGACAAGAAACGAACATGAATCCGACAACAATTCCCAATCATGACTTTATGGAACTGCATCCGGTGCACCAACATCCGGCAGGTTGCAAGCAGCACTGTTTTGTATTCACTGAGATAGCGGACATTGAACTGCCGCCTGAAATCACTAAGTATCCGGAGAAGATTAAGAATGGAAGCATTCATTCGTACACGAAGGAAAGCATTTCACCGCCACCTCCGAAACTAGCCAAGGACCGCCGCAGTCGTAAAATTATCGCACTCGTTTCTGGACTACTTGTGTGTGTAGCATTGGCGGCAGGCATTCCTTTAGGACTGCAGTTGCGGTCCTCCTCGCTGCTGGAGGCACGACTTGCGTTTATTAGACGTCTGCTGGTCGAGTCTCCGCTCGTGGAAGGCTACTGGGCACCACCGATTGGAGCCAATTTTAGCAAAAGCTTCGCTGAAGTTAAGAATGGCATGGTCGGAGCGCTTCTGTGGCCAATTGCGGTACCGTGTGCGGCCCAGTATCTTGATGCAGTTCAGCTAACGCTGGAAGGACTAGATGATGCACGGCGTCTTGTGGGTAAGAATCGAGATATGGCGGCGGTGGAGAATGCGGACGAGATGGAGCAAGCCCACACAGAGGGAAAGCTGGCAATTTTGTTCGGACTGGAGGGAGGTCACACGCTGGGTTCCAGTTTGGCGGTGTTGCGGTCGATGTACTCACTAGGTGCAAGATTTGTTTCGCTGACCGGTGTTGGGTGTACTACTCCGTGGGCCAGTGCATCGATTCGGAACGATTTTTTCGACGAAAATCTGCCCTCGACTCTGACCAACTTTGGAGAGGTTAGTACTTCCAGACGCCCGCTGTGCATTTTGGTGCTCTACAATAAAATATTCTGTTTCAGATTGTTATTCAAGAAATGAACCGCCTGGGCATGTTGGTGGAAATATCGAGACTCTCGGAGCCAGCTATGATGGTCGCGTTAAACGTCGCCAAAGCACCGCTTTTACTGTCGAACGCACTACCCTCATCGATGTCATGCAACGGCTCGACGGCCGCCGTACCAGACCATATTCTGAGTGCACTATCGCAGAATGGAGGAGTGCTGATGCTGAACGTTGAACGATGCGGAGATAAACCGATGTCCCTTAAGGATGCCATTACAGCTATAAACTATATCCGTGCGATTGCAGGTGTAGACCACGTTGGTCTCAGTGGGTCTCCTAAGAACTATCCACTACTGTTGGCCGAGTTGGCTCGCGATCGATTGTGGGGTTCGGTTGCGATCAAGAAACTGGTGGGTGGCAATATCGTGCGGGTACTACGTGAAGTAGAAACGAACAAAAACCGATTGCCCCTATCCGAGGATTGGATACCCCTGGAGGCTATCGAAGGAAACGCGTACTGTCGTTACCCGGAGACGTAAATTTAATTGTTGTGAGACTTCGAAACTGTCACGAGAAAGATGTTTTTATTTTGGGTGTGGTCAACGATCATACAAAATATGCCTCATAAAAGGATGTCTTGTGCTTTTTTTCAGTCACAAAGTTCTTTCTCCAGGATAGACAGGATGGGATTGATGGGTGGGGAGAGTCAAACAAGTATTATCTCTAATTTACCACACAAGCACGGTGTGAATGTGTGGGAACAACACAAACACACAAACCTATAAATACACAATAGAAACAAGTACTAGCGAATACAATAGAGCCAGGATTATCCCATGAAGGATGTGAACCTAGTTCTCTGTGGTATAGTGAATATGTTAATAGAGCATCAGAAGAGACAAATAGTATCGCATATCAATTCTTCCAGAATAACATATAATTTAAGTTACATACTCGCGTTCCTACCTATTGTTTGTAATATTCGATTTAGATCTCTCGACTAGCACATTAAAATTAACTGGAGTCCAAGTGCAACCATTTGTAGGTGTGAAGGAAACTAATATTTTATGATCACTTCATAGCCACAGTTTCGTTCAAAAGGACCTGCAGACGGTTCATACGTTAAAGCTCGTTTCATTTTGCCATATTCATGGATATTCTGCGCGACTAGAACGGGGATCATTCAGGTATAATATCCGTAGAAAGAGAAACAATCAGCATCGTCGAGATAAGGTGTAATATCGTATCGGCTTCTTGTGGTTATGCGTTTGTACTGCGTCATGCAAATTGCGTATGATTCCATTTTCAACTACTCTGGTCACTGCAAAAGAGTGGGTTATTACGAACTATTAAGAGAGTACACTAATAAATGTTTTAATAAAACAAATCAAACCCTACTGGCTAGTTGTTCTTCACAACTGACGCTTTTTGTTTTATAGTTGTTTCATTTATTTCTCATATTCATTTGCTTCGATACATCAATTTTCATTTGCCTGTGTTTTGCGTCCCGAAACAGGCACACACTGTCCCACGTACACGGTATTGTACACTCGCACATACACACAGCCTTATATCCGTATTACTTGGGATGTTAAGTTATATGTTCGTTAAGCAAATTAGTAACAATCAGTTGGAATAGTCTTCTTGAAATTATGTATTGGACTGGTAGCATGGCATGATGATTATCATAGCAGTGTTTCTTGCGTAGTATACAATAATGTTAGCCGGGATCTTCGATCGTTTCACTTGAGGAAATGTTAGTTCAATGGAAAGGTACACTAGAGAATTACGCAGTAGTCGTTCACACTCGGCTTTACGATATGAATGCTCTGAATGATCATTATGCGAGGATTTACTGCTTCGCTTCACGGTTTCGAATTTTGCTGATTTTTTTTAAACAGAAACAAAAATTAAAACATTTTTCCAAATGGGAACACAAACACGATACCAAACCGGAATGGAGTGAAAATACAACCACAAGGAATCGCTGTGACAATTGTGAATAGTCAAGTCAACTGCTCAGTATCGTCGCACCGTGGACCCCGCTTTCGGTTTCGCCTTAGGCTTGTTATGCAACATTGTGGCACACTTCGGAATGTGGCGTTCGGCAGCGGTCTGATTGAATCGGCGGGAACAATGCGGACACTGGATATAGTCCGGGTTCTCCGACGGTGGTGGCGGTGGCAGATCGGACAGTTTGCCACCTCTAGCTAGATGAGCCTTCATTTCCTTTGCCGCCCGGATCGCGGCAATAAACTCCTCGTGCTTCTTGCGCCAGTTGCTCTGCTTATTACTGCTCGCACCTGCAGTTGCACCCACTGACGCTATTTGACTAGACTGTTTCCGTGCGATGGATGCTCCACCGGCCGTAGACTTTTTGCCCTTCAACACGTAGCTCTCGGCATCCGTGCCCTGCACGCGGTGCTTGGTGATGTCGAAAATCTTTCGCTTTTTTGTAGTGGTCTTTTGACAAATTTGTCGGTGCTTGTCGATACGATCGGTAGCAAAGTTGCGGCTACATATGTCGCATCGGGTCAACCCGTCCGGAACGGGTTCGTTGGTCTTGGCGAGCATACTGCTTCCGTTCGATGCAGCCGAAGCGCGACGCGTTGAGCTAGCTGAACTGGCTGGACTGGGCTGGGTGACTGCTCGCGATGGCCCGTTCGATCTAACCGATGGCACTGAACGTGATGTGACCGTCCCTGACTACCGAGAAATGGATCAAATAAACAATGAAACTTGTCAGTAAGCAATGGTGTAAAACAAAAGTCGACGCTTACTTTGGCAGATCCATTGGGCGAACGCACTGTCGAAGCAGTCGATGAAGTTGAGGAGGCAGTAATCGGTGATTTTTTTGTAACCTTTTGAACGTTTTGACCGGCCAAACTTTTTGCTGTTGCTCCTCCATTCGATCTTGCCGGTTTTGTCGCAATTATGTTGCCATTGATAGAGTTCATGCGATCAGCTGAATCCAAGGTGTCCTCGTCCATTGATATTGCATCTGTGATGTAAAACAATAAATCAGTAGAACACAAACTGTTGGTTCGACTAATTTTCCATCTGTCAGAGAATTATTTTCTGTAATAATTTATCAGACTACAGACATACCGCAGGGAATGCGTGACAAATCAAATTTAAAGAAATCAATGATATCACGCGAGATTGTGTTGCAGGAAGATGTCACGGTAGACATGAACCGTGCATTCCCTCGGCAATAAAGAACGAGCACGTTTTTATAACTCAATAATATTGTAACTAGCGTCTAGCTGTAATAAATTATTGAAATTCGTTCCATCAAAGTTTGGGATATTGTGGAGAATCAAAGCGAGGTGGAGAATATGGAATATATATATGTACCATCAATGCACATGACCATATTGCACGGACCATGGCACACTTGCATCAGACGGTTATATCGTTGATTGGTAAACAAGGGACGACCCGTAACCCTTCTTCTATATATATACACACACACACACACACTCATGCCCCAAACCAGGAGGGAAAGGAGTGCTGCGCTTTGCCCCATAGGATACATGTAATCGATATTTGTTAAGCATGCACGTGACGTAGCTTGACGGTTTGTGTCCGTCAATTTCAAACGCAGGAATGGTGGGTGTGTAAAAGGGCGCACGTCAATCGATCGTTACTTACCGGGAAACTTTTCCTGTTCCAGAAAATTATCATTGTCATCAAAGCCCGCATCGGTGTCCATCAACATTGCACTACCATCTCCGTAGTTGGTTCGATTAGTGGTCTGGAAAAGTGGAACGGTGAAGCTCAGCGCACAGAATGTGGCTCGTTACCCTAGCTGTCTTAGCGTGAGCATTTCATACCTGCAAGCCTACGACGCTATCCTGACGTAGGTTTGAACCGCGTGCCTGAGATTGCTGTTGCATCAAACGGGTGCGCGAGCCGGCGGAGATCGGAGGAACACGTGGTTTGTTGTTCATTCCAGTTTTGCCCATACCGCGTGCCAGGGCAGCACCGCCATCGCTACCAAAGTTGGGGTTGTTACTGTTGTGGTTGTTGTTGCTACTGCTACTGCTGCCATTATTGCCGTTGACGGAGTGGTTGCCATGGGCCGGAACCGCCGTCGTCGTTTGGATCGGCTGCAGTGGGTAGCTTTTGTCGATACCAGCCACCCGATGCCTGCGCTCATCGAACATTTGGCGCACCTTGCCGGCGCCCAGCGTGGACGAGAGGCTGGTGGCGGCTAGTCGCTCCGAGAGCTCCACCGTTGCACTCGCGGCACTGCTGTTCGTCGTTGTCGCTGTTGTCGAGTTGGCCGTACGGCCTCCGTGCGATGAGACGATGGTCGATGCCGCTGCCACCGCCGTGGTAGTGGTCGTTCTGGTGGCAATCTGCTCTATCTTCCGTTGGTCACGTTCCTGCTGTTGGCGCTGCTGGAAGCGCATCTGCAATCGTGAGCGAAACGGTACGAAACATTAGCGCGTTCGCAATTAGGACACGTTTAAATAGCAGCATAACGCAACCGCAACCCATGCTGTGTGTTGATGGTGCGGTCTACACTCTGCTACGACACCATTTTCACGGCAAACTACTAACAGGGGACAGTATCCGGGCGCACACCCATACCTTTTTCACAATGTTTTCATATCGATTCGTAAAGCTCTCGATAATATCACCGTAATCTAGCGACTTGAGCTTCATGTTCACCTTCACCGGGGTCACTAGTAACAGTGTATGTCTTTGGGGCTCACTCCAGGCACACGACGTGTGGCGCGTCGTTACGAACGTTCGCTTTCGTGCGAGGTACATCCGCTTCTGAGCAACGGAATCAAAACAAAACCCTCGTTTTTGTCGAATGTGAAGTATGCGCGAGCAACGCTAAACCGTAGCTCGGTTGCATAGAGAAACCACAGCGACAATGGGACAAGAAAGCGCGCGCGGTCTCAGCATTTATCGCTCGAATCGCTCGGGTACCAGGCTCGTTGCACATTTTCCGTGCCGCGAAGGCTGTCGAAAACTGGGGTAGATTTATTTATAGCAACCATCGCCACCCGTGCAAGGCAACGCGCAGAGCGTCGTAGGAAATTTATGCAACAAGGAGTACACACGCCTGCTCTGTTTTCTCATGCTACGCCCTGATAGACACGACGCCGAAAGGACGACTGAGGACCGGGGTAGCTTTGAAAATAAAAGGAAAAGGAGTACGCGTGAACATAGAAATCG
The DNA here is from genome assembly GCA_000956255.1 of Anopheles punctulatus. NCBI lineage: Eukaryota > Metazoa > Arthropoda > Insecta > Diptera > Culicidae > Anopheles > Anopheles punctulatus. Next base: position 9,588 of record JXXA01004694.1, on the reverse strand, counting down.
AAAGCGAGGCATCGCGACGAAGGTGTGGGAAAGTTTGGGACAGGAGTGTTTGCGACACACACACACACACACACACACACACACACACACACACACACACAAAAGAACACAACACACACAAAAAAAAAAAAAGGACATCAATTTCGAATAGTATAACATGAAATCATGATGACACTGCTCGCTTGGTAGGATGGGTAATGGCCTGGTGTTGTACAACAACCTTGGTTGGCCTTCGACGAGGACAGTTCATTTCGGTGGGGAAAGAGAATAATTGTTGGATGGGGTAGTCAAAAGGAGAGGGGTGATAGACACGCAGCCATGATGACAGTGTAGTTCAAACTCTGCTTGTAGTGGTTAATGTTTTTATTTGCAGTAAATAATTATTACTTCTTTACCGATCTTTACGTTGCTGCTTGGACATGCAATGAAAGATTCGCCAATAAATTACTTTAATTTAAATTGCATCTTTGAACGTCGTTGGCAATATTGGGGACGCTAGAGCATTCATTGGAATACGAACAGCTTTTATCAATTTGGCGCTATGTTGCACAACATTTACGAATTAAGGCTCACAACAGAGAAAAAGTCAAGTAATCCATCAAATTTAGCTGTAAATATGATTATTTGGTAAGCATCTTAATGACACCACAACCTGAATGTTTAGGTCACTTCAACACTTTGATTACCAATGTGCATTATCAATTTTACAACTTTAGTAATTCTTATCGAAAGGCGGATGCTTGCATAAAACTTCTGTACAGTGTCACTTACGTCAAACGCCCGCAGTGGCAGGCGTCCCAGTGCTTCCAGCAAACTGCGTCCAGTCCAGGAATCATCCAAACTTACGCTTACTGCACCGCTAACGATCGTACCGCGCGTCAGTAAGGGATCGGGTTTATTCACACTGCCACCGTGTGGCATGGGAGCGTTAAACGGTCTAGTGTTGTTCCTAGGACACGTATGCGCTACGATGCTAGGGACAATGGCGCACACTCGACACGTGGAGCAATACTGCCGGAGGCCGCGCGTTCACGGTCACCGAATGGCGTCCGCGGCAGGGTTAGACTTCCGGGCCTCGGATTATCGTTTTTCGTATGGCGTTCGCGCGTGTATCACCCCCTATCTCGCCCGTTCCCGCAGAATGTGAGATTACGGGCATGTTTTTGGTCCGGTAAACACCACTGATTGTTACTACATGTCTGTTGATTTGACGTAGACAAAGGACATCATGCCGACCGCCGTTGACTAGGGTCACGATGGCGAACGCTGAATCATTGATGCGACGTGTTGGCGGAGAGCTGGAGCGAAAAGAAAGCTTCACAAACGCTTCAAAAGGTGTGTGAGCTATTAAAATATCGATTGCTTTCCTGGCGTCTCCTACAGTCAAATGGCATTCGTAAAATACAGGCATAGAAGCGGAAGAGGCTAGATTGAAATTAACATGTGAAAGAAAGAGTAAAATCAATTATCTTTGTGTAAGTAGCGGTTGCGGTAAATAACTTCACAGGTTTGAGAGAGTTTTGATATTTTAAATGACCTCAAAAAGAATGGTTTTATGCTTCCAAAGTCTGAAACAAAGGTAAAAATGAAGAATTATTCTAATATGCCTCACTACAGTCGCCATTAAATGAATGCTACACTAATCTAAAGTTGTCTTTTCCTACATGAAAGGAACATCTATTTATTTTAATTGGATTAGAGAAATTGATATAGCTCAGCGATATCAGTTTGCTTTTTCCGACTCTGGCGGACAATCTCTCTTCCATAATTGCTCTCGTTGTTGGAACTGATTTTTACGCAGTTCGTTAGATGTGTTTGTCCCTTCAAAGTATCGGATTTATTTTGATGGTCTCAACAGCTCAACAACTTCTTCTCAACATTGGCAAGACTTGGTAATTTTCACACCTTCATTATTTTGACCAGCTGGTAAAAGGTAAAGTGATGTGTGCTTGTCTCGTTTTACAAGTGGTGCTTGCTGATGAGCTCCAATTTAAAATTCCTGAAGAAGGTGGCGGAAGGCGCATAGAAAGGAACCACTGCAGCGGTGAGAAACAGCATGTATATTTTAATTACATTTCAAACAATACTTGATTGTTCATTTTATTACAAAGATGAACTCAATCGGCGATAGAGCATACTGGTATTATCAGAATATTAAAATATAGCTTAGTGTTAGCTAAAATAAAATAAAGCATTGAATTTAATTTCATAAACTGCTGTTTTTTAATGCAATTTTTGTATGAATATTGTACATACACAAATAATAAAAATTTGATATTGAAAATTTATTGAACTCTTTATAACGGTATGTAGTTTTAGATTATGTACATAATGATGCAAAACGATGACATTATCCAATAGCCTCCACGTCGTTCGTTTTGAGGTAGCAACATTTTGTAACTAATAGATCGCAGTGCAAATCACACTGGTTTGAGAAAGTTTGCGCAGCAGAAAAACCGCGTGGTTTGACTGGTTCTACGGGCCGGGTTGACACAAACTAGATTTTAACAAACCCAAATGTACCAAATGTAGGTGTTCTTGAAATTACTCGGCAACATTACACCGCCTTAGGGTCGTGGCTGGTACGCCCGTTTCGAATATTGGTTTGTTTGTTGTAGTGCATGTATGTCTGCAGGTGGGTATGACATTTAAAACGCTTTTTGGAGTGGTGGTCAACTGTAAAGCTGCGTCCGTTTTGGTCATTTGGTGTCGGCCCATAAAAATCTCCTTCGCTTTTAGAGACTACAAAACCCTCCCCACATATTCACACGCTGGATGCGTTATTGCAATGACAGTCTTCATTTATTTCATACACATATGGCGTCCTTAGCGGAGGCGAGCGTGCAATGCTCACTTTACTCATTGATCATCGTTGCCATATTTAGCCTGTTCGCGACGATTACAAAGCTGGACTGCATCTTCCTCACCATACCAGCCCTCTTCCCTCCAACCACATTATCAATTTACGATTGAGGAACGGCGAGAGGCATCTGGATGCTTTCGCAACGAACCTTGATGCAACAATCGCTTGGTTTGTCTCGGTTACAGCCCACCGTTTCAGTATTGGGCGCTTTACTAGCAGGAAGGACTGTCTCTGGAATGTGACCTTATTGCATTCCTTGCATGCAATGATCGATTTTAAAGCATATTTGTTGCCACCAATGGAGAATGCTTCGATATTATTGTAAATTTCCTAGACATTGGTTAAAAAATGTAGATATTTATGATCACGATGATTCACGTGTACGATGATTGATAACTAAACAAAATAGGGTTATCAGAAAGTTTTAAAAACCTGTTGATACTATGTAAACGGTTTCTCGAGAGTATGAATATAAGCCATTTAATTCAAATAACTTAATGGGGGCTATGATAAATTACTGTGCATTAAAATAATTTAATACCAAACACACAAATACATCAACGCCATAAAATCTATCCTAGGAAAATAGCCTGTGGAAATGCAGCCATTACCTGAAGTACAGACAACGTTCCACATAAAACGGTCCATACCAAACCTCTGGCTTGTGTTAGGAACCACCCATTAATTCGTTTTATTTCCAGCAAAGTAAAGAAGCCTCCGAGACTTCGATACGATCTTTCCCACGCCTCCGACAAATTGATGGCCCGATAAAATCTAGAACGTCCGCAAAGTCAGAAGATGTCAAAATCCAGCGTCGAAGTGGCTCCATTAGCTGGGGCTGTTATGGTTGGTTATCTACAGTAAGACGAACCATGAGCGTGCGTACATGGGTGTATGTTTCATATCGCTCATAAGAGTGAATTGATTTCATCAGCGTGTTCGAACGAACGAAAGAGAAAAGTGTGTGCGATTTGTCGATTCCAGCATGGCGTGCGGCAGTTAAGTGCGTGCACACAATTACTGTGCCACACACACACACACCGTACAGCGAATGTCAAGGTCATTCGGTAGAGATAAAAGTGTCGAAGCGAGCCAAGTAAACCGTTTTCATGCTATATTAAGCAGTAGATAAACTCTCTCTCAGACGTGCAATCCATTCGGTCCTGGAGGCTGGCGACAGACGATCAGTGAAGTTATCAGTACACAAAGCTGTGAACAAAGCTGTGTTTCATATGAGTATGAAAATGGTTCAATGGAAATGGAAAATGGTTAAGTAACTGACTTAAGGAAGAAGAGGTAAGTGTACATGTAATAAAATAAAAGATACGGTGCACGACAGGCAACAGACAAACGTGAATTAAATTCGTGAGAGAAACACAGCATATTTTGACGGTGTTGCCCTTCCTATTATTTTAAAATGGAAACTACGTCGTACAATATCGCATAAAAATAAACCGAACATGTCGTATTGGGGAACGTACGCCACGATCTTCACGGAAGACTGATTCGGTTGGGGCCAGAAATCAAGACCAGAGTTTAGTTTTCCAACCTGACCATTATAAACGTTCGTAAGAGAGCGTATAAAAGAGCGATAGAGAAACAACAGCCATCCCCCCAATTACGAAGCAACAGGCACGGTCTAACCACGTCAATTGCAGAGTGCATCGGAAACGATTCGAAATAAGATGACAGTATCGGTGCCCATTCGTGCGAGAAGTATTTTGCAGCGCGTAGAATCGGTAATACTGCAATTCAGTATTATGTTTCCGCCTACGCAAACGATAAAGCATAGTGTTTGGCACCGAATTCCAGCGTTTGAACGAAACTTTTGGCTGCAAATTCGGCGTGAGCATATAGCTAAGCAATGTTTTTAATTGACTCGTCTGTACGTTTGCAACGAATCATCTGCATTACCCTGTTTGCTAGAGTTGGGAAGCGTTTTAGGAAGAGCAATCGTCCACAAATCAAAACAACATCACGGCTCCAGGTATCCCTGTTTCGAACAACGACAACAACACTGATTGTGATAGTAGTGAGTCATCGGCGTTTGTGACAGCACTGCCCGCAGAATCATCGCCACCATCGCTTGTTCCTCCACGCATGGCTTTAAGGTCGTGCCGAAAACGGGCAACAAGTTGAGTCAGCTCTGGGCACAAAATATAGCGGTGTGGAAACGTGCTGGTGCTGCTCGTCTGGGGGAAGAGAATGTGCCACCGGTAGTCGAAGTAAGCGAAGTGATGTGAACGGAACCGGAATATTGTCGAGCTGCGGTGGTTACGTAGGAGGACCATACATTATACGCCAATGAAATAGCGCTTTAAACTATACAGTAACTGATGGATGGTGACATAGCCGTAAGGTTTTTATGGGGAATGTAAGAGTGGAGAATGGTAGTTATTTTTTCTATACAAATAATTTAAGGTTATACGACTCTTGATAGGCTGCGATTTTCAATGACAATATTTTGTACATGGTTGTGCTATTGTTGTACTCTTAGAGTTTAAAATTTAATACTTTAAACTGTGTACTTTACAAATCCATCTTTCTATCTCATCATATTACCAAAGTAATTTTTTGTTTGTTTCCTATCAAAAGAATCGACACTAATGTCTGATTATTTAGCTTTTTCTAGTCTTCTTTCCGCTACTAACTTTATCGAGTGATCGATGGAGTCATTAACAGTTGAGATAATCAGGTTTAGAAAAGAATGAACCCAATTTTATCATAATCTGTTGTTGAGATCTTGTTTTAAGAGTTCCGATGTAGTTAATACATCATACATCTTATTGAGATGTTTTATTTTAATGACCAAAGATGTTTTATTTGAATAAAAAAAAAGTACCTAGAAAATCGAAGCACAAAAGTGCTTGAAAAATCGAGCACTAAAGTAGAGCAAGCCTTTACCCCAGCCGTCCGTTCAAACATCTTGATGCGATTGACTGTTTTCGATAACCAAATGGCAGTTTATTGACGTTCATAAATTTATTACAGCCTAACCAGCGGGTAGACGTAGAACAACCGTTTGCGGTCACGTGGAACACATACCTGCATTTGAGCCAGCCTCGACGTACCGACGGTAGTGGGTGCACCGGCTCTAGCCGTCGTCGTCGGTCCTCGACTGTCCATGTTGAACGTGTTTCCGAGTCGAAGAGCGAGGATGTGTGGGTTTGACCCTTTTCACTAGTCCGCGTAAGCTAGAAAGCGAAAAAAAGTGCGTGTTAGTCAACCGTTCATCGTGGTTAGCAGTTGTAATCAAACAGGAAACTCTGTCCCAAAGTTCTGTTCTTCATTCAGTAAGCCATGAGTACGCAACTCGCAGTGGAAGAAAAAATGTCCTTGAAATAGGGTAGATAGGGTTTGGGTGGCCTAGTATTTTTGGGCGAAAAAAACGGTGAGAAAGCGTGTAAATAATTAGGACACCGAAAATTTCGACCAGCCCATCGGGCGGCCAGGTGGCGTTTGACATCCAAACCTACATTAGCATCACCCCCGGTGTTGCGTGAGGCATCGTACGTACCTAGCCTGGCGCATGGGCACAGGAGTTTGTAATTAGCTTTCCGTAATTCGTTAAAAGGCCGGCACACAAGAAATGAAAACCAACCGCGATCGAACCGGAATCTACACACCTTCGAATGCAAATGATGTCACGTTAAACATTACGATGTGAATCATCGCGACCGAGCAAGCGGGCCGGATAAATTCTCCCAAAGGCGATCGACTCGACGCGGGCGAATCGATTTGGTCCGAAGCGGAGATGCGGATTTTATAGTCCGTTTATGGATTCGGCCAACGATTCCGGAATAGGCAACAGCGCGGTTCCGCCAACGCGTCAATTGCTGGGGCGTTACTGAAACTAGTCTTCGAACGCTCTAAGAAAAGAGAATCGACACGGAAGAAAAGCGAAAAAAGGCCACTCGGTTTGCTGTTTAGCACAGATCATATTGGGTTTTATTGCTGGGTCACAGTTTTATCTGTTTTAGTTTTGTTTTTACTGTAGTTATTTTTTTTTTGTTGAGAATTTCATCCTGCGGAGGAGGAAGTTCGCGATGGATGGATTTTGAACTGCTGCGAATAAATCGACCTCGCTTATAAGGCAAAACAATATAGAGAAGGGGTAGTAAGCCAAAAAGCCCACTGCATTTGCATGACATCATACGCAAAAAAATAGTCTACATCGGATTGGATTATTAAGTCCAGGCAGATGTCGCGCAATTAACACATCTTCAATTGGTGGGCGTTAAAGATGAAACGTATTTGGAGCAACTAGTATCTTAAATAGCTTAATATATACATTCACAGCTTCGTTCGTCGCTGAGTAGAAATATTGAACATTTTAAAGATATGGCAACAGAGATCCCTGCATCGTGAGGCATTAAGATAACAGGCATAAGCTTATAACAAATCACCAACAGACCAACCGCACGGAAAAGGTGTTGCACTACTCTGTGTTTGTTCGGGCGTGGGAGAGTTTGATACATTTATTTTTGTTATGGACGTTTCCGCACACAAGCTGCAAGACAGACTTCCGATGTGAAAGGCGCAAGGGTGCAGACGAGGCAAGCACGGTGGCCCCACAGGCCTGTCGATGCAAGGACGATCGATTAACCGTGGCAGTAGGATGTAGGTGTTGCGCACAGACACCGCTACCAGACACAGACCGGTATGGAAGCGCATTTCGAGCAAACGAACCGTCTGTACCCACCATGACACACAGGAACTGGAATAAGCTGCCAGCAACTTCGATGGTTCTTCTATTGTTTTAGGGGTAGGCATCTTCCCATGCCGCCTGAAGGATAACGATACTGTTAACAGCAGTAGCAATGGTGCCACTGTACATGTCTGAGTCATGGTCGTCATCACAATCATTGCCGCAAGAGACGTTGACCCAGTCAATGGTACGAAGAAGGAGCAACGGTTCAGGGCTACTAGCAGCAGGGATGGGTTTGTCATTGTTTCCCATTAAGGTTTTAAACATAGTTGTTTCAGTGGCGTAAATTTTGATGTCACTGCTGTGCTCGCTGATAGAGTGAAGCAACTTGCTTTTTATGGAAGATTCTAATAATTTAAAATTTTCTCTGAGAACTCATTTTCTTGCGTAGTGACAGACATTTTCAATTTTAAATAAGAAAAAATCGTAGCAAACCAGAAATGTGGTTACTATGTATCGGTCGCAGGTTTAGCTGGTTGGAGTTCTGTTTATAATCAGTTCGCTTAAATGCTCTCGACGGATGTTTGTTTTATGTTACCAGTCGAAATTTGCGATTTTAAACATACCTTTCACGCTGGAGGATGATGAGTCAGACGCCGGTTTCTATCCACAAGGGTGATGACGCTTCTTGTTTTATTTCACGAACGCTTATGAAGAAGAGCACCGGACCTACCAAAAAGTAAACACTCGACCAAGCTGGCTCTTCTGCCTATACGTTATACATACACTGTTTTCACACGCACACATATAACACGTAACAAAAATGTAAAATCTTTCCTTCGATGCACGAATTCCTTGTTGCGCGTACGCCGGAAGTATTTCTAAATGTGCGCAAATTGCCGCTTCTGTGAGGCAGGCCGATTCAACCAAACGATGCTCGCAGAAGTCAATGGCGCTAATGCCCGTTCGATCACGAAACCGTACGAACCGAGGTGAGTTTAATCGAAAAAAATAAAAACAAATACGATACGCACCACCGACGGAAACCGCGCAAAGAACTTCACGTCTTCACTGTCGCCGTGCAACTGATGGCGTGCAAGCGGAGTTGGTGAACGTAGCGACACTGAAATGGATCTGACTGCTGCTTAGGGGTGGTTGGTGTGTGGTGGCGGCACGCAACGACGACAACTGCTCTGCGCCTACTTATGTTTCGTGCCTTCTCTGTTGCTCCACACCAGTACGAGGGGTGCTACTATCTCATTCGGTCACATGCATGCTTTGATCGCACGCGACTGTTCCGCGGACGTTGGAATTCATTTGCGGGGCTATCTTCATCATCCCCTGTACACCGTTGGGGTGTGTTTTGCATGCGTGTGGGAGTGTTAATATTAATTTGTGTGTGTGCGATCATCTCAACTGTCGCTCTTGTGGGTTTTGCTTGCCGGTTAAGATCAACAAAGATCGCCAATCGATTGACGGTACTGAGAGCATGAATGATTACCGCAGTGATTTGGTTTGTGTGTGAGCTTATGGAAGAGATCTTTCAGTCACAAGAACATTTCGAAAAAATTGACTGATGAGGATTTTGAATGATAGGCTCGAAAGAGAGTTGTTGCCACCGAATTCAATGTTGAAACCGATGGCAAACCTGCAGATCATGAAGGTTTTTTTTTAATTTCAAACTCTGTTGCATTATGGTTTCTATTTAAATGGCCAGATAAAGTAGATTACGAAACAAATTAAAGTAACGATTAAATATAATTCAAGTAGTAGAATTGAACATAGTAAACTTAGTTCAAATATGCAAAGATTTTTGCTATATTATCACCAATATATACGTCGATACGACAAAAGTGCTGGGGAAAAATATTTATGAAAATAAGAATTATAACCAATGAAAATTAATGAATAATCATGTAAGTGTTACATTAGTGACGTTTTATTTGATAGTTTTGAAAGTGAAGTTCATGAAAATGATCTTTATATAACCTTTATAATTTAGATTATATCACACGGTGCGAAATACAACTACAAAAACTCCTGGGTTTTGCCAATAAACGAAAATTTGTAGATAAAG
>JXXA01004690.1:0-12792 GCA_000956255.1 Anopheles punctulatus | reverse complement strand
AAAGAAAGAGAAAGAGGGGAAGAGAAAGAGAGAGAAATAGAGAGAGAGGACAAGAAAGAGAGAGAGAGAGAGAGTGCTAGTCAGAATCGGCCAAGAAGGAAACAGCTCTCTGTGGAGCATCGTATTTTATTGTTGCTGCCATCCGTGCTGCTCGGAGTGACGTTTGCTTCTTCCGCAGATCTGGTCGTTGCTGTCATATTACCTGTTTGCCTGCCTGTCGACTGTCGGCGAGGTTTGTATTGTTCATTCGTACTGCCAACACACCTTTCTCCAGTATGATGTATGCGAGAAACTAATTGCTTCACGGGTTATGTTAAAGATCAGTTAAAAAAGGAAGCAAAGAAAAGATTCCCTTAAAAAAAAAACAGATACAATAAACAAAATCCAGTAACTAGTTTGTGTTTTAAAAACACACAAATCGCAGTGAGTAGGATATAGGGGAAACACAGAACACAGGAGTAAGGTGTGTGTTGAACAATTTGTTAAGGAAGTTTTTGTTTGCCTCTCTCACAGGATATATGAGTGCGAAAAATTAGAGAGGGTCTATCCATTAAACTGTAAAAATACTAAACAAAACAATACGGAGGGGAAGGAAAGATTCGTTTGCTGCAATTAGGCGATTGACTACTTCTTACAAGCGCAAACAAAGCCCCCTCCCCCACGCGTAAGGGGGCGCGTAATTACATCGGAATATGATTGCGGCAAGGAAGGAGGATGCTTCCGCCGGTCCAGCCGGCGGAATTGTGCCGAATTTTTACAATAAAACAGCAAACGAATCACCGCAGCACCACCGTCGTGTAGATAATTGTAGATATAGTTGTAGCGTGTGGCAACGCTATCACCACAAGTACTACTACTCCCTTATTATCATTACCACCAGCTGCCCGAGCGGGAGGAAGTGACTTGGAACGTTGGGGTAACTTCCACCTTACACTTCTGGGGTAACTTCCTCCCGTGTGCACCAGAGAGATTCACATGCATACAAAAAGGCACGCGGATGTGAAATGAGATGGCAAAAAAATTAAATTTAAAAAAAGTAAAACAATCACTAAGTTTAATCCCGCTCATATTATAGATTGATCTTTCCCAACTTCTGAAGTGGGTCGAAACTTTGTTGATCCCGCTTTCAATTATTATCATTTCACTATGCTTGAGCGTCAGAATGAAAAGTTAAGTTACTTTTTTGTAGAGTTTGTAAATACGTGATATAAGAAGTTGAACAAAAAAAAAAAAACAGCATACGCCTTTTCTTATTTCACCCATCGTACAGCTTGTAGGTAGGTGTTGCTGTAGGTAGACGTTATATGTAGAGCAAAAATCCCACTTCGAAAGATGAAACAGGGCAACAATTGGGACTAACTGTAGCATTAAGAAACTTACATGGAACTATTTAAGACTTGTAAAAACACAAACACACACACATATATATGAAATAGTCAACCGAATAATAGTCACTAATAGAAACATATGACAATTTAGCGCATCCCCAAAGGATTTGTTTGGAACGGATCAAATCCCTCCTTCCCCGTCGAGACACGTCGCGTGTTGTTATTGCGTATGTCAGACACCGGTACTCAGTACTCCTCGGATATGTTGGAATTAAGGTTTTTCTTTTTGTACAAACACAAACCTAAATGCTGTGTTTACATCCTGTACAATCGTATTCAACCTATGATAGGCTGAGCGATGCGTCCGTGCATGTGTGCACGGAAGATAGATAGAGAGAGAGAGGCAGGATGCGTTTGGGTTGCAATTGTGCCAAACGCATTAATGGGAAGTATTGGAATATTGATAATGAAGCACGATCCGGCAGGGGAACGAGAACGAGATATGGCAACCATTCAGGGCTCTTAGGAACAAAACGATGACGGGAAAGTGAAATGTATAGCAACAACAGAGGTGTTAGTTCATTTAATCATCGTAATCATCATTAACCAAATGGAAACAATTATTGTAGCAGAAGGAGCGCGGGAGCCGGGAAAATCGAAACAAAAAAAAACCGCAAGGAAAAGAGTAAGCAGTAAGCAGTAAGCAAACGCTTATAAATAGAAAGAGGGCTGTGTATAAAGTTAATCGTATAAATAATTAGTAACAAAACAACACACGTTATATGCGGGGGGCGCGGTTTGCCGCGAAGAGAACACCACCCAAGTCTGGCCGACGTTTTTCGCTCGAGGGACAAAGTAATTACACCTATCCTACTACTACCACTTCGTGTGCTGCTCTCCTCCAACAGCATGGATCGTAAACTAATTACTGTTTAGGCTAGTCACTCACGCAGATTTACTGTTTATTTTTTCAATTTAATTTTATTCTGTTTTCATGAACTTGTTTTGTGTGTTTTTATTTTATCATCCTACTTTTTCTTGGTTGTTTAGGGGATACGGATCGTTGCTTTGTTGTAGTTTTAGTCAGTTTTGTTTGCATTGCTTTCTATTAGTACGCTACTGAGCAAGGTTTTCTTCGTTAGTTTAGTTAGTTTTCTTCGTTTCTCTGCTCACTCGATCAAGTTTCTCTTCAAGAAGAAGAGAAAGAGTTAGAACACGAAAAAGGAAGCTAAGTTCGTGTGAAATGTAGCGTTCCCACTCAATTAGAGGTCCAGATCCTTGAAAAACAAAGATAAAGATAAAGAGGAACGATGGTAAGAACTTCTAAAAAGGACAGCAAAACTGAAAAAATAAATAAGCAGGACAGGGTTTTGCTATGTTTGTTAGCGACTTTTAAAGGCAAGAAAACCCGAAAGCAGTGCGATAGCACACTAATGAGATCGGAGTATGTATAAGTAATAGCGCGCAATGCATTAAAACACGTTCGCGTGTGTAAAGTAGGAGAATATGTGATGGGCAGGGTATATAAACGAAACCTCCAGTATACTAGCCAAATATCGGAAAAACGAAACTAAACTCAACGGAAACGGGGGTTGCAGCTACCTCTCCAGTAAACCACAACAGCGTATGGTTAATGAGAAGCACAGGGGGTGGGGAGCAAAGTGGGCAATTGAGCGCGGCGTTAATCATACGCGAAAAATGGTTCCCTGCTTCCAACGTAATATCCGAGGCGAAAGAAATACACTACACGCACTCACACACGTGCGCGCTCGCCCACATTCTCGCGGAAAGGGCGTCTTTTGCCACCAACCAGCAGCAGCATGTGCTAGAAAAATCTAAACCAATGTGTCCCGAACCGGAAGGCTAAACAACAGAAACATATATACAGACATATAGATAAGTGCACTTATTAATCGTAAAAGAAACGCGAAACGCGACGAGAAGAGCGAAACGGCGTGTCTTTTTACCTATGAATGATGGAAAAGAGTGGAGTGCTGTCTGTTTTGCTTGTATTTTTTTCTTTCTTTTGTGCCGTGTGCGCGTGTACGAATGCAAATGTATGACAGTTTTAGGTAGGGTTTAGGAGAACACAAAATACACACACACACACTCACACTTAGTAACCGGCATACAATCAGGACATTTTTTAAATTACTATTAATGTGCGTGCTTGATCGATGTATGCATGGGGAAAGTGAATGTGGTTTCGCTAGGGTTTCTGTTGTTTTTCCGGGTGTGCTTTTGCCGGCCTGTCTGCGCTACTAGTACACGTTACGAATGTAGTGTAGTGCTGCTTAAATTTGGTTTCATCCTTCATCCTCATCTCATGCCCATTAGACTTCACCCTAGTTCTATTCCGTTTTCCTCTCGTGCATTCGTTGCTTGTTGTATCCTTTTAGTTATAGTTAAGAGATAGACAAAACAAAATACGCACGTAATTAGTGCTGCGTGCGAAAAGAAATGACCCTGCTAGTTTTACGCTATAATTGGCACCTTTGTTTTATCTATTACTATACTTCACTACTATTTATGTATGCATTACATTTACTTTTCCTTCCCTTTTTGCGCACAGATCCTTTTTGCGTTTGTCCATGTATCATATAGGACGTAAGCATGGGGCGAGCCGTATGCTTTCCCAATGAACTGCCTAGTCCTGGGAGGTGGGGGTCGGACAGAAGAGCATTATCACACCAAGAAAACGTTTGGGTGAAGAAACGGAGCAGAATTAAAAAAAAAACAACAACAGTTCTGATCCACGTTTGACTGATACAGGTGTGGGTATGTGTAAGCGAATGGGAAAACGAATTAGTAGTAGAATGAGAGTTAAACTCCTGGTCCTGGTAACCTCTTTAATAATCCCCCACACCTTCCCAGCCTCCCATCCTCAGTAGGTTCCCACACGCATCATTCACGTAATGAAATGAGCTAAAAGTAAAGCGTAGCAAATAGTAATAAATTTAATTCCACATGTACACACACGTCCGTCAAGAAAGACCCGCGATCGGTACAGTTGATTAGCGTCGGTGTGGGAAAAATGCACTGTGTGATAAGCGGTGTGTGGTGTGGAGAAACAGGTAAAGGTGCGTTAGGTGAGAGCATTACAGACGGAATAAACTATTTTGTTCGGTATTTTGAATTATTATTTCTTTCAACTGGAAAGAGAGAGAGAGCGAGATTGAGAGAGGCGTTGTCAGGCGAGTGGGGCGGCAAATCTAAGTATGCAATAAATGTTGAAACAATATTATAAATTCTTTACCAATCGCCGCACCAATACGAACTGAGTGGTAAGCCAAGATAAACATAATGAAAGTAAACAAATCCGTTAAACACAAACGCCCATGGGGAGAACTCTGTACTGAATCTCCGCATCTCAAAAAAGGTAGCAAAAAAAAAAACAGAATTCGAAGAAAAATAACAACTAAACACCGGGTTCAGATAGAACACAAAATCGACTAAACTCGTAAGCGATGGTGTTGTAACGCACGTAAAAAGACGCAAATTCGCAAAAGTAAAACAAAATGTACGTAAGGCGAAACCGTACAAACACAAAAAAAGTGGGGCGATTAACGAAAAGCAAATGCAGTGTAAACGTGAAACTGTATAAACTAAACATCCCGCTATATAGGCAAAGCTCTAAACAACAAAAGCATTATATGGCAAAGTGTAAACGTTACAGAGTATGATCAACAAACTATTATACCTGGTTTAAATAATGATAGTACTAGAAATGAATTAACGAAAGATGAGAAGAACCACTCTCATGCAGGAGAGGAAGCATAATGGGAGGGGAGAGAGGGAGCAGAACCAGTATATTATATATATATACACCATTATACACAAGGCAAAAGGGAGAAGGATAAAATAACAACATCAAATGCAAGTGAAAGAATATTAGGCTTTGAAAAAAAGAGAATAGAAAAAACACAAAGAATATATTTAGGAAAAAAAAAAACACACACACACAGACAAACATGTGAAGGTGAAACGAACAAATTTCCGCATGTTGCTCGGTTTTTAAGGGATAGATGGACGCGTGCGCATTGTTCTCGCGAGGAATAAGTAAACTAGCTTTCGTTTAGGAAATGGTATGATAATAATAGCCCCGACAAACACACACTCCCTCAGTGAAGCGAAGCTTGCGGAAATAATTAAACTATGCACTAAATTAAAAGACGCAAAGAATAAAAAAAGTGTTTACTTTTGCAATACCAATATTAATCGCCAGCTGGACTTCCCCGACGGTGGATCGCCCGTGAGAAGAAAATACCACACACACACACGCACACACACGCATACAAAACACAGACTTCGTTGGGTAGGTAGGGAATGAGTGGAATCGACAGCCTACTGTGTGCGTCCATTTTTATTAAACACAAGTATGAAACCGGAGTACCATCGAGATATATGAACGAGTATCGCTGCAAGCGGGGGTGATAAATCAACGGCAAAATAATAACACGCTGATCACCAGTGAAGCCAGCCCCGCGTGCGCGTGCGTAACCAGTTTTCGATGCAGCGTTTGTTCGGGAAACCTTCATTTCCGGAAAATCGGAACATGTGTAATGTTGTACGTTTTTCGCTTCTCTCTTTCTTTCTCTCTCTCTCTCCCCCTGGCTTCTGTTTGTATCTGGTGTTACGCAGGAAGTAAAGGAGATTCAAGCAGGAAAAGAAAAAGATAAAAAAATGCGTAAAGTGTGTGGAACTTGAACTGAGGGCGACAGTGTCCAGCTGGCTCAGTGCTGGTTGGAGCCAAGTAGTAACCAATAAATGAACATAGGAAGCAGTGCAGTGTGCGTGAAGCTGATGCGTCGCTGAGAAGCGTGAGAGCAGTAAACGAAGGAAAGGAACGAAGCAGGTAGTTAGAGAGAAAGCAAGCGAGAGTGGGAGTGATGGGGCGTTGGAAGGGATAGGGCGAAAAAAGGAAAGCATGCACTGGAAGAAAGAAGGTGAACAACAAACAAAAAAAAACAAGAACTATTAATACAAAAAATAGTATGTTAAAAAATGTGCATTGTGTGTTTTATTTTTTGCGATATTTCATTATTTTTGTATATTTTATTCTTCGTACTAATTTTGGTAAGTATGATCGAACCATGAGATGGCACAAAAACGAAAGAAGAATTTTCTTATTCTTTGCAACGATTGGATGACAACTTCACATTGGTTTTTAGTGCGCCGTGAGACGTTTCCTCACGATAGCCGTGTGTGTAAAGAGCGGGTTAAAAATGCCCTGAAACTCGTAGTTGTCGGTACGAATCCCTTAATTGTTCGAGCTTAAATTTTGAGCATAGTTTTTTTACCTAATTTCTATCATATCCAAAGCTGGTAGAAACAACCGATGCTGGAGTAAGATGATGTGATTACAAATCGATGTTATGATGTACGTAAGTGATAAAAACACACAGGCCCTTTTTACAGTTTTTAAAAGACAGTCCCATTCTTGCACTTGTAATTTTTGCTAATTTGTTATCTCTACAAATACTACGTGAGAATTCAAACACAAAACTACATTTTATCTCACCACTAGCCATCACCTTCCACGCACAGATTTTCCATTTCTCATTCGGAACAGATTGAACCGACCACTCCAGAAAAGCTCCAATAGTTGCTGGAGAATACAAAACCTGACCCTTACCAGCCGGGCAGTTGAGAGCTGTGCATCATAAAATGCTCGATACACGACGAGAACCACTCAGCGCGCCCGAGTTTTCACACTTTCACGCACAGAACGCTATCCTCGTCCCCAAAATTGCCACCATCGCGTTTCTAGAGCCTATCTTACGGTTTTACGAGCTCAAAATGGCTGGCTTTGTGTTAGCCTCCCCCGTGCGCACCCTGTCAGGCGCTGTGTGATGAGATTTAGCGCAACGGTATTGGAGCGATATTTACGACTGCGACTGGCCCCGCAGTCGCAAGCGCCACCAGCGCCCGGTTTTTCGCCCGGCCGGTAATAATCGTAAAGCTATAAAATTTAATCCAAATGGATGCGTGTTTTTATGCCGAACGAGATGGGGATGTTCTGGACGCATCTTCCCCGTCTCTCTCTCTCCTTCGATATCTCTCTCTCTCTCTTTCTCTCTCCTTTTCTCCACCGGGGGCAGGAATGTGTGCGGTGTGGTCTATGAGTGATTTATTGAACACGGGACCATTCTTCGGATGCCTTTCTTATCGCTGTTGGCTTGACCTATCATGGCTGCTGCCATGTGCAAGGTGAGATTTGATTGCTAAAGCCGGCTTCAATGGTCGTAGGGAGAGGAGCAGGAGCAAGAGTAGGTCAATAAAATCTTTTTGTGTAAATACCATTAATTATTTTAACACGTTCCTCGGGTGGTAGAGGTTCGGAGCAACAAGTTTTTGGTAGCAAAGAGCATTGAAGCCTACAAAAGCCGATAGCTTCCGAAGGATAGAAAGTCCTCTCGAAGATAGACCACACAAAGAATGGCATACCTGTTTTGTTTCCCAAAGTCGTTATTATTCCTACGGCAATATATCCGTCCTTCGATTTTATCGGTTTTGTATTGTGTTTACAGTGTGTGGTTCGAAAGTTACGAGATTCTGACAGATGTTTTTGTAACGATTGATTCGTAGTACAACGGACGTAAAAGTACATATTCAGCAGAAAAACGTCCCTTTTGTTGCACAATAAGTTAGCTTTGTAACGCTTAATGATACGTACAAGAAATCGCCATTTGCCAACAGACTAAAAAAACTAAGGGATGTTTGGGAAGATTGACTTTATTATAAAGTTGTAGCTCGTGCAACCGACTTACGCCCGGATTCGAAGACATCGGAATAACACCGTCCCGAGGGAATGCCCAACTCCGATGCACAGTTGAGCCGCATTCGAAGTCCGCGAGAGCATTGTTGACTGCTGATTGAATTATTTCCAGTTCAACGAAACCACGAAACCAAGGCGGGATGATTGACAATTGGGTCGAACGGCTAACCACACGCCCACCAACTTCCGGAGTTCGGCTCCAGCGTCCAGCTGATTGAACTTCCAAAAATGGCGCCTAGACGGTTAAGCCTCCGTCTTCCGGACATTGTTAGTGAGAGGGTTTTGGAACAGGGTGGGAATGCAAACGGGTTAGGTTCTGAGATACCCTGCGGGAGGGAAGCCACCCCTGCGCGAGTAAGCGTTGCCGAACGAACACGAAAAGAACACAGTCCGTAGCAAACATTGTGACCGACTTTGTCTTTGCGGAGGCGGACAAGACGGAGTTAGGGAGTCTCGTACTACGGGAAAGTGAGGTGGGCTGGGTTGGTTCGAGACAATCAAATGGCGTCCCCTTCTGCTCTCGGGAGAAAGCCCCAGCCCGTGCTGGGAAATCGTACGACCGATTCACAAACGGTTTGTGCTTTTCTACGCCAAACTTTTCGCCTAATGCCGTCGAGTTGAGCGTCACCCCATGCCCTGGTGAACGAGGTTCGGTTTCGGCCTTTCGGCGATCCGGTGACGATGTGTCCGGAATGTGCCGGCAAGTATTAGCCGCGCCGTGCCGTGCCGTGGAAGTTGCGGAAGTGCTGTTGTTTCTGCCAGCACTCACCGGCAAGCTATTAATAGGATTATGTTATGTGAACTTTAACTTTTCCCGACGGGGTCCCCCGGACGAACCCTTTCGGGTTGGGTCAGTGGCGATTGTTTGCTTTGCGAAAGGGAGGGAAAGGGAGGTGCAGGTGACACCCCTCCGGAGGTGGTGGTGGTCATACGGAGCGCTCAGTTTTTGGGCGGAGGACAAGTTAGTTGCCGGAGCGATCGCACGGGAAGGAGCGCGGGAGGCGCTCCGAAAGTTGGAAAATAGTGCGCACACTGCACACTTGACGTGGGTTGACTATTTGAATAGCCGGGAGTTTTGGAATGTTTGATCGGGCGTGGTGGTGGAAGTGTGTGGGTGTGGTGTTTTTGGGGGAGGCAGGCAGACTGCCGGCTGGTTACCATTGAAGTTGCTCTAATCGGTAACGTCTAATTATCGGTGAATGTGATGTGCTGCGACTGTGGTGAATGTTAAAGTACTGAGACAGCCGTTTACCATTTCCTTATGGGATTTGGTAAAGGATTATTTCCTTATTCCCTCGATTTGCGTTTAATTGCAATTATTGGTTGTTGTTACATTTGCTGAAAACGATTAAAAAGATTTTGCAAATAAAATTAATCATATCGTAATCGTAATATTTATTACCATATTTTTTACCGTTTATTGTTATTAATTCTTAAAAAGAAATTAAGATTCGACATATACAATAAAACAAAACGATTCAAACAAGCTGATCGTTTTTACGTATGTATATCATAAACAACGTAATCTTTCATGTATGAGTTGATGCAAACACATGCTCCTCTCCTACACGGAGAGCATGTATTGAGATAAAATCATTGTACAGCTTTGATTAACTCATTCAAAGGTAGTTTGAAAAATGATACATTGATGCAGAAACATAATTTCAGAAAATTTACAGTTTACAGCATATATTTGGGATTTTCTCATCATTACAATTATTTGTAACATTCATTAAATTTTACATATTTTTAAAATATTTCTACAATGCTGTAAAAAAAAATTAAACAACCTAGAAATATAGAATGTTGAAGAAATATGCAATCAGCACTTCAAAGAGAGTTGTCAGTTTTGTTATATGTATCAAAGTATTACAACTATTTTTAAATTGTTATGTTATTATGACATTTTTCCTTTTATTATCCTTACGAGATTCATCAATTTTATGCAACTGTTTACATCTTATGTCTAAAAATTTCAGTTAATAATAGTAAATTTATAGAAGTAATTTTTGTCACATGATAAAGACGTAGGTATTAGACGAATAGATATAATTAAATTCAATAATTACTCACATTTCTTTTATTATGAAGGTAAACTGATAATAGAAATATTTTGCAGCTATTTACTCGACATTTCTGTTGTTTCAAGCATAAAAATCTTTTATTTCTTGTATAAATTGTGTTAACTTATTTAAAAAGTATGCCAAGTTTTATTGAATTGAAGAGATCATCACAGAAAAATGTTACATTGTGAGGTAAATTACTTACACTGATATAATTACAGGCAAACTTTTTAAAATAATACCTACTCATCCGTCTACTAGGAAAGTATGCAAGATAGTAGCTATTTTGTTTACACCAACGTTACTGCGGATCTCGTTAAAACTTCGGCGAAATTTCGCCTTCTCGCCGTCCCCGGTTGACAGCTCGTTTTGACGTTTTGAAACTGCACACCCACACACACACACCCGACCGAAACCCGCACCGTACCAATACTACCGTCAGCAGCCTCCACCACTCCAGGCGCCAAACGGGGCGGGTGGGAGAGTAGCTCATCGGAGTCGGGACACTCACGCTCATCAATGAACGAGCCACCAGGCGCCTCCATTCATCTCACGCTCGCTCAACGATCTCGCTCTCTCCCATCGGATGGGGAGAACAATCATCGGTGTGTGCGTGTGTGAGTGTGTGTGTGTGTGTGGTGCGGATGAAAACCCGTCGGAACATGATTGCACTCAAGGAGCAGCAAGCCAGCCAGCCAGCCAGCGGTCGCAGCTTTTCAGTTGTATTCTGCCATCCCGCACGAGCAGGACGTGACGTCGTACACCCGTAACGGACACATCACGCTTCCCCCACCCGCGCTCTGGAGTTTGTGTGTGCGTGTGTGCGTGCGTGCGTGCGTGTACCCTCTTTCCTCCTCTCGTTCGTTTCATCGTGTGCGTGCGTGCGTGCGTGCGTGCGTGTCCTGTTTTCCTGCTGGCCGCTTCCGTCATCTGTTCCACGGACGGTTGCTGGTGGTCGACGGTCTCTAGCAGCAGGGCTGCTCCTGCTGCTGCTGCTGCTGTTGGTGCGGCATGAATGTTTGATGATGTGAACGGAGCAAGGTGAAGCAAGGTCCGGAGTGTGAGGTAGAAAATAATTTTTAAACTACCATCCGTAGCAGTAATCGGCCTGCGAAGTAAAACAATAGAAGCAGAAAGGCTCTCCGGCACAGCTCGGTGTACGTTCGCTTGCACGCTCGCCAGTGTGGCCAGGCCAGGCGTGTGTGTGATGGGGACCACCCTGCCTCTGCAGGGACGATATTGATCTCTACTGCTGGTGCTGCCTACTTCCAGCTAGTCCCAGTGTGTGAGTGTGTGTGTGTGTATGTGTGCGCGCGTGAGCCTGCGTATGACGTGACGTGAGTGTGTGAGTCTGTATTGCGGTGGAGCCACCCTGCTTTGGAAATTTTGGAATCCAAAGTTTGCAATTAAACACAAAAGGAACTTGTAAAAAAAAACCGCGAATAAGAACCAAAGGAGAGGGGAGTCTCCAAAGCGAGTTGCAAAAAAAAAGCTGGATCCAAAAAATCCGTACCCAAAACAGGCTCGGCAAGGCGTATCGATTAGCACGGATGGAAGGGCGTATGTGAGCGCGGGGCTTAGAAACACGAGCGCGGCGTGTTTAGAACCTGAAGCTGGTGTTATCCCGTCGATGAAACGGGAAACCTTTCCTTTCCGTCAACACCATTTTTCTGCCCACTTTCCATCAGGAATCCGTCGCTCAGCATGCAACTTCAAATCCCTCCGGTTGTTATTCCTTCGGATGTGTGTTTTTCCTCTGTCCGTTTTTTTGTTTGGTTAGTTCAAGTCTTCCCTTCCACCCTTTCTGTAACAATCCCGTTTGCCTCGGCTCGTTCTGCACTTCCCCGGATGGCGAAACCTCGCGCTGACCGCTTCCCGCCCTCCTGCCGTCTCGTCTCGAGCGTGAGTGTGTTCGTTCCAAACACGCACCAAACATACGGTTTCGTCCTGGCGCGATGAGTGCCGCTCGCTCCGATCCACATCGCCAAGCAAAACATTCGCTCGCACTCTCACCGGATCCTTTTTCTCACGGACGCTCCTGCACTCTCGGCTGTGGGGCCCTCGTGTGGACGGTTTTAGGGCGGTTCCGCAAACCCAAAACCAGCAGCGCGCACCCAACGGAGCGGCCACACCGTGAATTGTCACTGTTTTTCTCTGCGTATGTATGTGTGTGTGTGTGTGTGTATGTGTCACTGTATTTTTTGGTGGCTTTTGGTGGGCTGCTGCATCGCGAAAGGTTCGCGTTTGCCGCGCGCGGTTTTGTTTGTCCCGCGAAAGGTTGGCCTGTCGGTGCGGAAGAAAAAACACAATAAACGAGACGGGCGGGAAAGTGTGGACCGTTTTTTTTCCTCACCCCTTTACGTCAACACCCGTTTCACAGCGCCAGGTATCTGCAGTGGACTCCGGCAATCCCGCGCGCGCGTCCTGGTGTATGTGTGTGTGTGTGTGTGAAGTGGCTTCCGAAGGCAGCTTCCAAAGATCTGCTAGACAATAAATTTGCCGTGCTGTTGTGCTTGTAATCCCTTCCCAGGCCGAATCCGCTTGACGTAGCGCCCCGAAAATATCGATATAAGTGCTGGTGCTGCTGCTGATGATGGTACGCCCTACGCGTTAAGTTCCTCCC